>JAJIBD010011931.1:0-64947 GCA_021461705.1 Cryptotis parvus
CCCTAGTGTGAACGGCTTCCTATGCATTTGTGCATGCAGGCATGAGGAGAGGGAGGTAACAGCCCCACCAGCTTCTATGTCAGCAGGGTGTGTCCCCCAGGCGGTCAGGACTGGTAAGTCTGCATGAACTCTTGCATGATGTGGACATTAAAATCCTGCCCATCTTCCTATGGCACCCTGACCAACTTCGCACCTGAGCCCCACTCTGATTTACATGGCGTGGGGACTGGGCATTAGCATCCAAATTCTTGGGAGCATCATAGTTCTCAGGCTTGAGGGGAAAGGGTGCTCGTCACAGGAAAAGAAGTTGACATCAGAGAGAGAGAGAGAGAGAGAGAGAGAGAGAGAGAGAGAGAGAGAGGGAGAGAGAGAGTCAGCTTCTAACAGGGCAAGTGCTCTGACTGCTGGACTATCCCTCTGGCTCAGTTTCCCAGTCTGAGCATCATTCCCCCAGTGAGTAAGCTCCGGTGTGCCTGACTTTGTTTGAGCTGGTATCAGGACGGTAACTTTTCAGGACATCTGTTGCCTATCCAAGCCAGTTCAGGAGGTCTATCATCTTCCCAAACCGCTCTTGGGTTTAAGCATTTCTTTTCTCTCCAAGCATTTCTTGGTATTACAATTTTCTGAAATGGAGTCCAAGGGTCTGCACTCCCCGACTGCCTTCCTCTCGTCCCTGGTACCCTGTGGTCCTTCTGGTGGGGTTTGTGCTTCTGCCTTCCTTATCAGCACACTTATTATCTTCCTTATCAGAATTCAGAGGAATTCTGAACAAGGGCCAGGCATACATTTTGATTATTTGCTGACACTTTCCATAGGGAAAGGAGACATTTCTTACTCAAGATGCCTAAGAGCTTGGGTGATTCTGGAGCCTGGATCTTCCAATTCTTAGTTTACAAACGTGGAGTGTGACCCCACAAAATAAATATTGGGAGAGGTAGAGGTGAGAGGCCGGAGCTATTGTTACAGCAGGTAGGGTGTTTGCCTTGCACGCGGCTCATCCGGGTTTGGTCTTCGGCATCCCGTATGGTCCCCCAGTAATGCCAGGAATAATTCCTGAGCGAAGAGCCAGGAGTAACCCTGAGCATCGCCAGGTGTGACCCAAAAAACGAGTGAGCGAGAGAGCGAGCGAGAGAGAGAGAGAGAGAGAGAGAGAGAGAGAGAGAGAGAGAGAGAGAGAGAGAGAGAGAGAGAATGGTGAAAGATTTGTGAATAAAAAAGGCTTGTAGTGGGCCGGAGTGATAGCACAGCGGTAGGACGTTTGCCTTGCACGCGACAACCTGGGTTCAATCTCCAGCATCCCATATGGTCCCCCGAGCACACCCAGGAGTAATTCCTGAGTGCAGAGCCAGGAGTAAAAAAAAAAAAAAAAAAAAAAAAAAAAAGGCTTGTATCACGCAAAAAAAAAATATTAATTCAAAGTCAGCCTGAATCCGAGATGTTTCTGCTAGCGCTGCGCCACACCTCATTCCACCCCCACCCACCCCCAGCTGCGTTTCCGGGGTGTCTGACTCAGAGCCAGAACCTGTAGAGTGAGTTCAGGGTTCCACAAACCGTTGCAAAGAATGAACAACCACACAGTGGGCTGAAACGCAGCATTCAGTGGAAAGATGCTGAGAAATGGGCTCTCTCCCCATTAAAGAGCTGTTAAAAGCCCTTTCTGTGCGGTTTAGCTTGCGGCACGCAGTTGCTAAGACACATCTAGCGTTGGGCTTCATTTTTAAAAAACAGGGGAAGTAAAGGGAGGGTGGGTTGGAGGGGGATGTCCAAGAAGGCTCCTCCAGGCTCCAGAGAGCAGCCCTGAGCGCTTAGGCCTTAGGAGTAGGTCTCAGCTTGGGTCCCTCTTCTTCCGCCGGGCTACCGGCCGGACCACCAGCCTGACCCCTTGTGCAGTCCAAAGGCACCCTCAACAGTCCGGGAAGGCCAGACCGGCGCTCAAGACCCCGCTATCCCGAGTCTGCAGGTCCTGCGCCCCGCAGCGCTCCTGCCAGGGAGGGGGCGTGTCCAGGCAAAGAAAACTGACACGTTGTCTGCGGACGTCGGCTGAACGTCAGCGCCCGTCGCCCCAGCTCTGCAGAGCAGTGTGACTCCCTCCTTTGTAGACTTGGGCGCACTCAGGCCTCCGGGTTTCTTGGGTCTTCAGGGCCTTTGCGCCGAGTAGCCGCCCGCACTCCCACCCTCCCGCACTCCCAAGCCTCGCGGTGTCTGCGCGCGCCCCACCCCCCAGCCCTGTCCCTGCAGAGGCCCCGGCTTAGGTCTTTTACACGCAGCGGCTGCAGCGACACCAGCCGGATTCTAAGGCCAGGTTGGGGGCGGGTGTCCCCACGCAGGCCTCCAGCAGTCAGGGCGGGTGTCCCCCACCCAGGCCTCCAGCAGTCAGGGGTGACTGTGCCTTGATTCCCGCACCCCAGCCCCTGCCTTCATTGCTCCTCCACCGGCCCCCGGGCTGTCTGTCGGGAGCACCGAGGTGAGAGCGCTCGGGACAGCCGCCGTTGGCGGGAGGATCACAGATAAGATTTTCCGGAGCGAGATTTATGGCTGCGTGTATGGGTTTCATCCTTCGGGGTTCTGAAAACCGGCATTAGTGCGGATCAAGTGCTCAGAACAATCTCGGACACATCTCCTGGGCACCCTTGCGCGGTGCTTATGGTTATAGCCTCTGTGCAGACAGGGCTGTGGTTTAGAAAGCAGGAAGGGAGTTGGGGAGAGTGAGAGGGGGCCGGAGTGGGTAGAGGGGTAACCCTCAATCCTTACACCATACCTCCCTCCAGTGGAGAATGAAAAGTGACCCCTGGAGCTGCGGTGGTGTGTGGGGGGGGGTTGCATTCATTGACAGCCCCCCCTCCCTTCTCTCCCCCTCTCCCTCAGTTCCCGCCCACTTCCCCAGACCCCCTCCCCAGAATCACATTCTAACTTTCACTTTTTTTTTTTGGCTTTTTGGGTTACATCTGGCGATGCTCAGAGGTTACTCAGGAATTACTCCTGGTAGTGCTCGGGGGACCAAACGGGATGCGGGGATCCCAAGTCGGCTGTGTACAACGCAAACTAGCGCTCCGGCCCACCGCTATTTCCATCACCCACTCCTGCCCTGCTCCAGCCTCTCTTTGCTCTAAGTAAAATGGAGAAGAAGTTAAAGATGAGGAAATGGAAAATAATAAAGGGGATGTCTGGATCACCGCTGACCCCAGAGTTTAGGGAGAAGGACAGAGATGAAGGTGGGGAAGCAGCTTCCCTCCTATGACGACAGGGCAGGGACGCGGACCACAGAGGTGAAATAGTTTTCCTAGTAAAAAAGGCGGGCGGGCAGCCCGCGGGAGGGCGGCCGCGCAGCGGCGACCCGCCCCATAGGTCCCGGCACCGCCGGAGAACTGGCGCGATAACCCCGAGCCGTGACCCAAAAAAAAAAAAAAAAAAAAAGAAAGGGGCCAAGAACAAGGCGGAGGGGCGCCCCCTTTACACCTGTGCCATGAAGAGCGGTTCATGGAACACGCATCACTTTCCTCTTTTCACAGATGTTCACTCAACCCCAGATGGAACCCCGGCGGCCCCTTCCCCCTGTCCGGGCACCCGGACTCGGACAGTGGCAGTGGTGTTAGGGACCAGGCGTGCCCAGGAAGGCCCGTAGAGCCGCTGGCAGAGCTGTGCGGAGAGAGTCCTCCTGTAGCTGCGTTCTCCCGGCTCTCCGCTGTCCTCCCGGGAAGGACCATCAAGTGGTTTTTGGGACTCGGCCGAGGAGGGCTACAGGGCCTACCACAAAGACGAGTATGACGAAGAGAAGAACCCTGGGGTGAGCCGGGCCCCTCTCCCTGCTGAGACCCAAGTGGAGACTTAGTTTAGGGTGGGGCAGACCCTCTCTGTGCTGGACAGGCGGCCCCAGATTGCACTTGCCAGGTGGGTGCAGGGACCTCTGGCCTCCAGGGTGGGTTTTTGAAGGCCCCAGTGTATTGCCTGTGTGGGAAAATGGCCCATTTATTATGGATTTGGGGGTAGTGATGGGAGGAGGGAGTGACATACTCTGCAGTGCTCGGGGATGACTCCTGGCTCTGCACTCAGGGATGACCCTGGCTCTGCACTTAGGGGTGACTCTTGGCTCTGCACTCAGGGATGACTCCTGGCTCTGCACTCAGGGATGACCCTGGCTCTGCACCTTAGGGATGACTCCTGGCTCTGCACTCAGGGGATGACCCTGGCTCTGCACTCAGGGATGACTCCTGGCTCTGCACTCAGGGATGACCCTGGCTCTGCACTTAGGGGTGACTCTTGGCTCTGCACTCAGGGATGACTCCTGGCTCTGCACTCAGGGATGACCCTGGCTCTGCACTCAGGGATGACTCCTGGCTCTGCACTCAGGGATGACCCTGGCTCTGCACTTAGGGGTGACTCTTGGCTCTGCACTCAGGGATGACTCCTGGCTCTGCACTCAGGGATGACTCCTGGCTCTGCACTCAGGGATGACCCTGGCTCTGCACTCAGGGATGACCCTGGCTCTGCACTCAGGGATGACTCCGGCTCTGCACTCAGGGATGACTCCTGGCCTCACCAGGATGACCCTGGCTCGCACCGGAATCACTCCTGGCTCTGCACTTAGGGGTGACTCCTGGCTCTGCACTCAGGGATGACTCCTGGCTCTGCACCTTAGGGATGACCCTGGCTCTGCACTTAGGGGTGACTCCTGGCTCTGCACTCGGATGACCCTGGCTCTGCACTCAGGAATCACTCCTGGCTCTGCACTCAGGGATGACTCCTGGCTCTGCACTTAGGGATGACCCTGGCTCTCCACTTAGGGGTGACTCCTGGCTCTGCACTCAGGGATGACCCTGGCTCTGCACTTAGGGATGACCCTGGCTCTCCACTTAGGGGTGACTCCTGGCTCTGCACTCAGGGATGACCCTGGCTTTGCACTCAGGAATCACTCCTGGCAGGCTGAGGGAACATTATAGGATGCTGAGGATTAAACCCGGGTGGTCTCATGCCCGGCAATGCCCTACCTGTTGCACTATCACTCCTGCTTGACCCATTTCTGATGAAGGGGGCTGGCAGGTGGGGGGGCAGCCCAAGACCGCAGGCTTTCTGGGTGTTTTGACCTAAAGCCCAACTACCCTCTGCTTCAGCGTTGTGGGGGCTTGGAATTGCAGCTTGCCATAGGTTGTGGTCAGTCTCTCGTCACATGGGCTTCTCCATGGGTGCCTCATGGCATGGTAGCTGGCTTCTCCTTGGGACAAGGGGCAATTCAAGAGCTAATGGGAGGTGACAGTTGCGGAGAGAGAAGTCCCAGGGACTAACCAAACCATGGAAGGGGACGTTCCTTCTGTGTTATCTGTTTGGAGCAGGGCACTGGGTCCAGCCCCTCACTCCAGGGGAAGGGCTTACACAGGGGTGACTGTCGGGAGTCAGCTGAGAGCGCCCTCATCACAGCACTGTGCCGATACCTATGGGAGCAGCATTCTAGGAGGAGGGAACAGCCAGGGCTAAGACCTCACAAGTGCTTGACGAGTTTGAGGGACCACAAAAAGGGTCTCTGGTGCTGGGGTGAAGTAAGCCTGGCAGGGGATAGAATCAGGAAGGGCATGGGGGTGGTGTGATGGCTAGTAGGACCTCATGGGACATGCCAGCCTTGTGTTTGGCTTTAGACAAAGGAGGATGGAAAGAGTTCAGAGGAGGGAGACGGGATCTAATTTCCTTCTAAAACAGATGGGTGGGGGCCCATCTCAGTCCCCAGAACCACCTAAAGTTCAGCAAGCACTGCCAGCAGTCATCCCAGAGCACAGAGCCAGGAGCAGGTCCTGAGCAGCGCAGGACGTGGCTAACACAGAACAACCGCGACGGATGATTGAGTGCGGCCGTCTGGGGTGGAGCTGGAGAGTGGGGGAGCTGTGCTATCCTGGAGTCAGATTCTGGGAGCTTCCACTAGGGTCTTGGTAGTGGTGGATTGTTGGAGGACAGGTTTAGCTATTCTGGGAGTTTTGTTGTTTTGCCCACTCCCCAGCTTAATCTACTTAAGCCAAGGTTCATTCTAATGAGACTACTCTTCTATGTAAACACTGCTAGAGGGTGTGGCACTTACAGAAGTCACCTTGATTGAATAACTTCTGACTTATACATCTACTAAGACTTCTATGTTTTCTAGATTGGGCACAGCTCCTCTTTATACCCACTGCACCCAGCATGGGACAGTTAGAATTTACCAGGAGACTACCACCCTGGCTACGCTGAGACTATAGGAAGACTATAGGAAGGATCATACTAGTTTGCTCTAAGCAGGCGAGTGTGACCCTTTCACTACACGAGAACAAGATACTCAGAATCACCCTGGTGCAGATAATAATAAGAAGGACCTTGTGGGTACCATCTAGATTACATGAAGCTCATGAAGTTAAGATGTATTATTTTATATCAGCCCCCTCTCTCTAGTGTTTTACATAAGAGATAATCTCGGGATTATAAGGTATAAACCTTTGTTTATATCTGCAGTAGGGTGTGGCACTACACTCTGTTTAGAGTTCTTTGTTGACATGACTCTCCCTGTCACAAATCAGATTACTTTGGTGTATATAAGGGGACTGACTTGAGGCCGCTTCACCTTTGGACCTTTTGCCTTTTGGTTCCTCAGCCTTCAGCTTTTGGCTCCTGCGGCTTTTGGCTTTTGGCTTTTTGCTCTTTGGCCTTTTACTCCTTCTGGGTAGGACTCAGCTCGGGTGAGATCCCTCTCTCTTTGGTGGGAGATTAGGTCTTTTCATTTGTTCTCCTGGCGACCTCGGAGGTAGAAGAGAACCTCCATCCTGACACTGTTGGGGACCCGGCGGAGTTCCCCTACAGTGGATGAGAAGTGGGTGGCCCCTGTATGGATTTCTCTGGGGGGGGGGGGATTTGGGCCACACTCTGATACTCAGGTTCTGCACTCAGGGATCACTTATGGTAGTGCTCAGGGGACCATATAGGATGCTGGGGGATTAAACCCAGGTCAGTGCATGTAAAGCAAACGCTCTATCTACTGTACCATCTGGCCCGGCTGCATGGATTTTGAAGGTAGAAGTGATAGTACTTGCAGATGGCTGGGTGTGGTGGAGGAGCCTACATTGGCTCCCAGAAGGAAGATGGAGCTCCACCTTTCACTGATCAGAGCTCCGGCGTCTCTAAGCTCTGCTAGTCCATCTGTCCTTCTCATCCTCCCAGATTCAACAGTCAGGAGTTAACCTGCATAAGCCTCCCAGGACTCTGTGGGGAAAGGGCTGCCCCCTGACCTCCATGAGGTGGATGCCTTCTGGGTTAGGGGGCTTAATGACACGTGAAATCGTGCAGGTCCCCCGGGAAAGCATTTACGCTTATTCCTGCACGCTTCTGCAGCTACAGTCACTTTTGTGTCTCGCTTTGTTTCTGTTCATGACTGAGACCCTATTTACTTTACCTTTTTTTAATTCACTGTATCACTGTCTTCCCGTTCATCATCGATTTGCTCGAGCGGGCACCAGTAACATCTCCATATGTCCTGTCTCATGCAAGTAGAGCCCAAGTTAATTGAAAGGTAGAAAAGAGATTTTTTAAAATCTTTTTGCCACACCCAGCGTTGCTTTAGGGGTCACTCCTAGTTGGGGTCAGGGGACTGGATATGGGGTGCCAGCAACAGATGCATGAGTATTATCACTCCAGCCCCACTTTCTCCCCTTTCATCCTGCAAATATGGAGAGTCCTGCTGAGCTCCTGGGGGCACAGTGGAGACTCAGGTACAGTCTGGGGAAGTATGACCAGGCTCTAGCAGGAGACGATACAGAGCTTTTGTTGGATGACAGGCCTAGTTAGCTCAGGATCTTTGCAGTTTAATCTAATTATACTTTAAGCTATTTACATGTCCCTAAGCCAGAGTTCATACTAATGGGATCTCTGTTCTGTGTAAACACTGATGGAGGGTGTGGCAGTTACAGAAGTCACCTTGGCTCTGAATGAGTAACTTCTGAATTATTATTATATATCTACTATGACTTCTGTGTTATAGAAGTCATAGTAGATATGACTCCTTTTATACCCACTGGTCCTGGCATGGGACAGTTAGAATTTACCAGGAGACTACCACCCTGGCTACATTGAGACTATTTTTTTATTAAACATTTTATTATACCACCGTGAGATATAGAATTACAATGTTGCTCATGTTTAGAGGTCTCGGTCACATAGTGTTCCAGGACCCCGCCCCTCCACCAGTGCCCATTTCCCACCACCAATGTCCCCAATTCCCTCCCCCTCCCATAGCCTGCCTAAATGGCAGGTTCTTTATCTCTTTTCTCTCTCCCTCTCTCTCTTTTCCTTCTCTTACACATTGTGGGTTGCACTACATACACTTAGAAGCCATCATGTGCATTTTTGCCTGTATTTAATGCTCAGTTCTAGGTTGGTATTAGCCCTTTCAACATTTATTCACACATGTTCCCTTCTCTGTCTTACTCCTAACCTCATGACATATATTTATGTCATGCAATGACTGCATTTATTTTCATGACATAAATATATCAGGTGGTCTTAACAAAAGTGGAAATTACCACACACATTTGTGGTTAGGTAAGATGTTCCCTTCTCTGTCTTACCTAACCACAAATGTGTGTGGTAATTTCCACTTTTGGTAAGACCACCTGATATATTTATGTCATGAAAATAAATGCAGTCATTTTATATCTCTCTCTCTTTCCTTCTGACTAATTTCACTCAACATGATCCTTTCCATGTCCATCCATTTATAGGCAAATTTCATAACGTCATTTTTCCTAACAGCTGCATAGTATTCCATTGTGTAGATATACCACAGTTTCTTTATCCAGTCATCAGTTCTCGGGCATACTGGTTGTTTCCAGGGTCTGGCTATTGTGAATAGTGCTGCTATGAAAATAAAAGTACATTGAGACTATTTAAGATTATAGGAAGGATCACACTAGTTTGCCCTCAAGCAGGCAAGCATGACCCTTTCATTATACAGAGAACAAGATACTCAGAATCACCCTGGTGCAGATAATAAATAAGAAGGACCTTGTGGGTACCATCCAGATTACATGAAGCCCATGAAGCCCATGAAATTAAGATATATTACTTTATACCAGCCTCCCTCCAGTGTTTTACATAAGAGATAATCCCAGAGAAAGGGATTTGTCTCTGGCATAATTCACATTTTTAGGCTTGAAACAAGGTCTACACCTAAATGCTGATTTGTTGTTCTTTGTTGACAGGACCCTCCCTGAAGTTAAGATTACTTTTGTGTATATAAGGGAACTGACTTGAGGTACTGCATCCACTTTGGTGGGACTCTCCTGGTGGGATCCACTTTGGTGGGATCCACTTTGGTGGGAGACTTGGGCCTTTGTGCATGGTCTAAGTTCTGACCATGAGGTTTTCTATTATATTGGATTGCGGTAGTAGAATTTGTACTACTGTTAAAAGCCTTTTGGAACTGTTCCGACTCATGATTTTTTATTATCAATTCCCCAGCAGCCTAGGAGGTAGAAGAGAACTTCTGTTCTGATACTTTTGGGGACTCCAGAGGCTCAGACCCAGGACTGGAGAGATAGTACAGCAGCTAATGCATTTGCCTTGCCTGCAGCAAACCTGGGTTCAATGCCTGGTATCCCATATGGCCCCCCTAAGCAAGCACTGCCAAGAATGCAGAGCCATGAGTAACCCCTGAGCATCACTGGGTATGACCCCAAAAAAAAAAATATATAAATATATTCTTCTGGCTGAAGGTTTAGGGGAAGTCTTCCTGGAGGAAGTGGCATTTGAACAGAAGGAAGATTTTTAAGGCAGAGCAGGATTGAGGGTAGGACAGGACTGCAAAGAGCTCCTTCTGGATTTTGCAGCTGTGCCTTCAACCTTACCCCAATCTTCTCTCTTTGGCACCTTCATCAGGCTCACCTGACTTTCTATCTCTTGTCTCCAGGGTATCATTAACCTGGGGACCAGTGAGAACAAACTCTGCTTTGACCTGCTGTCCAGACGGGTGAGTCCTGGGGTACCTCTGGGGTCGGGGGGTCTCTTTGGCTCCAAGGAATGGGCTTCTCCTGATTTTGTCTGACCACAGAAGCCAGCCGCCTTCCTCAGCTACCCTCGCCAGGGAGTGGGGAGGTGCCAGTTGTTGAATTGCCATGGAGACAACTTCCTTGTTCTCTGAGACAGGTCCCAGCTCGGACCCTCCTCCTTCATCTCTCACATTTTCCCCTGCTGCCAACCCCGCCCGCCCCGGCTCTCTGTTCTGAGGAGAGTTGCCTCGGTGGTCAGCATTTCACATGCTTTCCCGGGAGAGAACCTCTGTTCTGTAGCTTTGTCCAATTTCCAGAGTGTAGATGCTTTTACTACAGCCGATCCCAAACCTCACTTAGCTCAGGAACGCTCTTGCTGGGCCCCATACAGGCAGAAGGAACCAGTGGAGGAGCAGTCTATGCCAGTGAGATCATAGTTGTCGGGGAAGCCGCTAGGGTCTCCGACAGTGTCAGGACAGAAGTTCTCTTCTACCTCCGAGGACGCCGGGGGAACAGATGAAAACTCACGAGTCTGGTGCAGTTCCAAAAAAAGGCTTTTAATAGTACAAAAGCTCTTCCACAGCAATCCAATATAATGAAAGAACTCTAGCTCTGATCCGAACTTAGACCATACAAAAGAGCCTAAGTCTCCCACTCAAAGAAAGACTCTCACCCGAGAGAGTCCTACCCAAAAGAAGGTGCAAAGGGCCAAAAGTGAAAAGGTGAAGGGGCCTCAAGTCAGTCCCCTTATATACACCAAAGTAATCCAGGAGCCTCAAGTCAGTCCCCTTATATACACCAAAGTAATCCAGGGAGGTTCATGTCAGCAGAGAACCCTAAACAAATTGTGGAAGGTGCCACACCCTATTACAGGTATAAACAAAGGTTAAACCAGGGACTAATCCCTTCTTCTGAGATTATCTCTTATGTAAAACACTGGAGAGAGGGGCCTGAGCGATAGCCCAGCAGGTAGGGCGTTTGCCTTTGCACGTGGCCAGCCCTTGCCGCCCGGGTTCAATCCCCGGCATCCCATATGGTCCCCTGAGCACCGCCAGGAGTAGTTCCTGATCGAAGAACCAGGAGTAACCCCTGAGCATCTCTGGGTGTGACACAAAAAGCAAAAAAAAAAAAAAAACTGGAGAGAGAGGGCTGGTATAAAGTAATACATCTTAATTTTATGAGCTTCATGTAATCTAGATGGTACCCACAAGGTCCTTCTTATTTATTATCTGCACGAGGGTGATTCTTTTTTTTTTTTTTTTTTTTTATTTTTTACAATTACAAAGAAATACAATTAAAAAGTTCAGATTTGGGTTTTGGTCATACAGTGTTCTAGCACACCAGGGTGATTCTGAGTATCTTGTTCTCCGTATACTGAAAGGTCACACTCGCCTGCTTGAGAGCAAACTAGTATGGTCCTTCCTATAGTCTTCCTATAGTCTCAACGTAGCCAGGGTGGTAGTCTCCTGGTAAATTCTAACTGTCCCATGCTGGATGCAGTGGGTATAAAGAGGAGCTGTGCCCAATCTAGAAAACATCGAAGTCTTAGTAGATGTATAAGTCAGAAGTTACTCAGTCAAGGTGACTTCTGTAAGTGCCACACCCTCTAGCAGTGTTTACATAGAAGAGAGGTCTCTTTAGGATGAACCTTAGCTTAAGTAGATTAAGCTGGGAGTGGGCAAAACACCAAAGCTCCCAGATTAGCTAAATCTGTCCTCCAACAATAGTAAAAAGCTGTAATAGAATCAGATACAATGATGCATTAATACTTTCTTTTTTACTTTTATTTATTTACTTTTATTTGATTATTTACTTTTATTTACTTATTTACTTTTATTTAATTATTTTTGGTTTGGGGGGTCACACTAGGTGATGCTCAGGGGGTTACTTCTGCCCTCAGGGATCACTCCTGGTTGTGTTCAGGCACTCCCAAGAGTGCAGAGCCAGGAGTAACCCCTGAGCATCACCGGTATGACCCCAAAAAGGTAATATATATTATATATATGAATATATATATATATATGAAATATATATATATATATATGAAATATATATAATATATATGGAATATATATATATATATATGGCATATATACATATTTCATATATATATTTGGGGATAAATATATATATATATATAAATTTATTTTTGCCTTTGCCCCAAGCATCTCTCTTTGGCACCTTCCTCCAGGCTCACCTGCCTTTGTACTTCTTGTTTCTAGGGTTCATTAATCTGGGTACCAGTGAGACCTTATGGGATGATGGAGATAGAATCTGGGTTAGCCATGTGCAAGGCAAAAAGCCCTATAGCTATACTATTGGTGCCAAGGGACTACCTCATGACTCAGTGCTCAGGGTGGACCTCTGGAAATGCTCAGTGACCATACGTGGTATTGGAGATTGCTACTGGGGTTGTCTTGTGAGATGCAAGACAACCGTCATAGCTCTGAAACTATCTCTCTGGCCCCTAATTTTTGAACCTTTAAGCTAGCTGGCAAAATTCTCAAGCATTGAATAGATTTCTTGAGCTGATGCAAGCCATCCCTAGCACCCCCTGGAAATATTTAACCGTTTTGCCTTCTAAAGTCTGGAGAGAGTTGGGGATTGTGGAGTGCGAGGTCTTGCCTAAAGGAGCTGGATTCCAGGAGCCTGAGCAGTAGTGCAATGGGGAAGGCACTTGTCTTGCAGGTGGCCGACTTGGGTTTGATCCCCAGCTCCCGTATGGTCCCCCAAGTCCCCGAGTGATCCCTGAGTGCACAGACAGGCGTCAACTCTGAACAGCACTGGGTGTGTCCCCACCCCAAAATAGAATCTAGTTTCCAGGGGCAAATAGCCAAGTCTCAAAGGGAGATGGACCCAGGGAATGGACTTGAAAGGCCTCCATGGTAGCCAACACCTCTTTCTCTCTCTCTCTCTTTTTTTTTTTTTCTTTTTTTGGGTCACACCCAGCAATGCTCAGGGGTTACTCCTGGCTCTTCACTCAGGAATTACTCCTGGCGGTGCTCGGGGGACCATATGGGATGCCGGGATCGAACCCGGGCCGGCATGGGCCAGCCGCGTGCAAGGCAAATGCCCTACCCGCTGGGCTATCGCTTCCAGCCCCCTCTTCCTCTCTTTAAAGAGGCTCATCCTATTCATCTGAAATGGGATGTGTGGGGCCTGGAGATTGGACAGGGATTAAGTCACCTGCCTTGCATCCCACTGGCCTCGATTTTACTCCTGAGCACTGTGGCACCCCTCAGAAATAATAATGAGCTTCGACGACCATATTGTGTAGGAGCACAGGATTTGGAGTCCACAGCACCACATTTGGTCTCAGCACTGCCTCTTACTCGCCTCTGGGATCTCACCAGAATCCCCTCTCTAGGGGAAACCTCAGTTTTCTCATCTGCAAAACGGGCGTGAGAACATCACCCTGAGCAGACGCCAGATCTTAGAGGCCCTGGTGCAGTGCCGCTGTCCCTCCCATCCCTACCGCTGTGGGGGTGTGTACAGGCTCAACCCGGCTTCCCTCTCTGTCCCCAGCTGAGTCAGAGTGACATGCTGCGGGTGGAGCCGTCCCTGCTGCAGTACCCCGACTGGCGGGCCATCTCTTGTAAGTAGCTGCCATGGGCCAGTTCTCCGCCGAGGGTATTTGGGGTTGTCATAGAGAAAGGAGGGTGCTGTGGTACTTATTGGGGGCATATAGGGTGCAGCTAAACCTCCCACAGTGCCTGGGATTGCCCCCTATGACAAAGCAGGATTGGACCCCAAGTATAGAGAGTGGCTTGTTGTGGACCTGGGGAGCCTGACCTGGAGGATCTGGCGGGGGTCCCCTGAAGCATCTGCAGAAACTGTCTCTCCACCAGCCCACCCCTTCTGGAGGTGTGCGACAGAGAAGGGGCTGATAGGGTGAGAAGCCTGCCTATGAGGGGTAATTTGAAGGTACTTCTTCCTTCCTTTCCTTCCTTCCTTCCTTCCTTCCTCCCCCCCCCCCCCCCCCCCCCCCCCCCCCCCTCCCCCCCTCCCTCCCTCCCTCCCTTCCTCCCTCCCTCCCTCCCTCCCTTCCTCCCTCCCTCCTCCCTTCCTCCCCCTCCCTCCCTCTCTCCCTCCCTTCCTTCCTTCCTTCCTTCCTTCCTTCCCTCCTCCTCCCTCCCTCCCCTCCCTCCCTTCCTTCCTTCCTTCCTTCCTTCCCTTCCTCCTTCCTTCCTTCCTGCCTTCCTTCCTGCCTTCCTTCCTGCCTTCCTTCCTGCCTTCCTTCCTTCCTTCCTTCCTTCCTTCCTTCCTTCCTTCCTTCCTTCCTTCCTTCCTTCCTTCCTTCCTTCCTTCCTTCCTTCCTTCCTTCCTTCCTTCCTTCCTGCCTGCCTGCCTTCCTGCCTGCCTTCCTGCCTTCCTTCCTTCCTTCCTTCCTTCCTTCCTTCCTGCCTTCCTTCCTGCCTTCCTTCCTTCCTTCCTTCCTTCCCTCCCTTCCTCCCTCCCTCCCTTCCACCTCCCTCCCTTCCTTCCTTCCTTCCTTCCTTCCTTCCTTCCTTCCTTCCTTCCTTCCTTCCTTCCTTCCTTCCTTCCTTCCTTCCTCCCTCCTCCCTTCCACCTCCCTCCCTTCCTTCCTTCCTTCCTTCCTTCCTTCCTTCCTTCCTGCCTGCCTGCCTGCCTGCCTTCCTTCCTTCCTTCCTTCCTTCCTTCCTTCCTTCCTTCCTTCCTTCCTTCCTTCCTTCCTTCCTTCCTTCCTTCCTTCCTTCCTTCCTTCCTTCCTTCCTTCCTTCCTTCCTTCCTTCCTTCCTTCCTTCCTTCCTTCCTTCCCATCTTGTTTTGTTTTCGGTCTACACTCAGCAATGCTCAGGGGTTACTCCTGGCTCCCACTTAGGAATCACTCCTGACGGGGTGGGGGACCATATGGGATGCTGGGGTTCAAACCCTGGTCAGCCACATGCAAAGCAAATGCTCTACCGGCTGTACCATTGCTCTGGCCCCCAATGAGGGGCAGCTTGAAAGGAGCTCAAAGCAGCTGACGGGCCTCCTTCTCCTTTTCCTGGTATGAGGGCAAGATGGGAGGTGGTGAAGCATGAGAAGCTAGGGAAGCTGGCCCCTAGCATGAGACCCCTGGGCTCAATGATACCAACAAATTCTTGTATCCTCCACACCTCAGTTTCTTGGTCTGTAAAATGGGATTCCTGGGAATAGTAACAGCAACGATGGCATTTGGGACATGGAGTTAAGGAAATGCCATAGCTGGTACTGGCGTAATACCTGTGTCCAGTATATATTAGCCACGGTCACTGCAGCAATGATTATTGCTTTAACACTGCTCACTGTTAACGCTTAATCTCCCTGGCGCGTTTGACTTTGGGCGGTCCTGAGCAGAAGATTAAGGTGGGTGTCCTGGTGTCCTGGGAGGACAGAGGGTGAAGGTTTGGTTGCGTGGAGGTAGTGGCAACTTGGGGTGAGAGGGTCCAGCTGTGAAGCCAAGTACTGCAGAGGTCATCGATTGACATCTCACCAGAAGTGGACCGTGGGCTGAGGCCCCTCTGATGAGCACTGTCTGTCCATCTGACCTGTAGCCTCCGGGAGGAAGTGGCCAGGTTCCTATCTTTCTACTGCAAGAGCCCAACCCCTCTTAAAGCGGAGAACGTGAGTGGCACCCCCTTCTACCCTGGTCTTTGCCCCTTTTCCTTGTCTTGGCCTGCCCTGGGTGGGGTGGGATCTACCTTCTAGGACTTGGTATTGATCTTTTGCAAAGCGAACTGGGGACCACACCCTCCTTCCGGCCCCTCCACCCTAGTTACTCAGAGTTGAGGGTTATTTCCTCCTCTCTGTTCTATGGCTTCTCTGTCTCTGCCCGATTAGGGCAAGATTTTCAGAGTGACGGCTCCTTCCCAGAAAGGAAGCCCATGCAGGAGCTTGGTTAGCAGTGGGGACCTTTGGTGGCTTTGCAGGGACGGAGGCACCAAACTGTAAAGCAACTTGTGGGGCAGAGAGAGCAACTTGTCCACGGATGGACAAATAGAGGCCACGGATGGGGCAGAGAGGCCAGGGGCCAGGGCTTTCTTTCTGGGGCAAGTTCATCTGTGTCCTTGATATGTTTCTCTCAGGTGGTGGTTCTGAATGGCTGCGCGTCTCTCTTCTCTGCCCTGGCCACGGTGCTGTGCGAGGTGGGGGTAAGTGCCCAGTGCCCTGGCCTTGGGTCCTAGTGGACTCCTGGACTGCAGGAAATGACCTTGACTTGATCTTCCTGCAATGCTGCTTGGGGCCCACGTGGGCTGTCAGGTGATGCTGTGCCTCCGGGCTGTACCGAGAGAGCTTGCGGGACCGTGTGGTGCCCAGATTCTCACCCCAATTGCTGGCCTCTCTCCCAGCCCTGCAGTGTCTCTGAGTTCTGTTCCAGTAACCTAGACTCAAGTAACTCCAGGACGCATCCCTGGCACTGTTGCGTGTTGGTGTGGAGGTGGCTGAACCCAGAACACCACTGACCGCCCCTGGCCCCGTATTGTCTCTCTGGAGCCCAGTGTGTCCTCAGAACCACCCCATCTGTTGAGGGGTTCATAGGGGTCCTCAGTAAGGCTAGGGGGCTGCCTCTTTCCAGCATGATGCTGAGGGTCACAGGAGGGAAAACGTAGGTGGGCTGTTTAGTGCAATTCCTGGCAATGACGAGGCTCAATAAAGTGAGCTGTTAGAAAGGACCGTGGAGCCGCTGAGCTAAGCTGGAGCAGGGTCCAGGGTTCTGAGTGAGTGTGTGTGTATCCCGCATGTGCCTAGAGTCTTGTGACCAGTGGGCAGGGGCCTGGGCTTCCAGGAGGGGGACAGTCTGGCCTCTTTCTCCCCCCCAGACGCCTTCCTCATCCCGGCCCCTTACTACGGGGCTATCACACAGCACGCCTCTCTCTACAGCAATGTCCGGCTGGTCTGTGTCTACCTGGACAGCCAGGTAGGAGCCCCTGAGCCCCTTCCTGCTTCTGCAGGAGAAGGGGACGTACCAAGGGTGGCCCTAGGGAGGTGTTGGACTGGTGGGGTGCGGATGGGGCAGAGGGAAGCCCCTCTGGGCCCTCTCCCTAAAACTAAGAAGTGGCAGGGGTTCCATGTGTGAGGCAATTGGGGGGTGGCAAGGGGAGCAAGAAGGGGGTCCTCAGGTGTGTTTCCAGATACCGGAGATGACAAGAGTTGGGAGGGCCTCCGAGGTGGGTTTGGGGGAGTCCATACACTAGACTCAGGGTGTTGGGGTGTTGGGGGGTGTTTTCCAGGCCACCGGGCTGGACTCTCGCCCCTTCCAGCTCACCGTGGAGAAACTGGAAAGGACCCTGCAAGGAGCCCAGGCTGAGGTCCAGGGGCTGGGGTGGGAGAGTCTGTGCAGGGGTGCCCCTTTCTCCCCTCACCCCGGGGAAGAGGGCTGGCTCTCGGGATGGAATGTTCTGGAATCTTCAAAGGGATGAGGGAGGTCTTCCTGCTGGAGGAAACTCCATGCCCAAAGGATCACTAGAAGCTTGATTCAAAATCCCAGTTTAAAGCCAGAGGAGATTAAATAGGGGTTTCAATAATGGTCCAATCCCTGACACTGTGTATGGTCCCCCTGAGCACATGGTAAGCCCGAACATGCTGGTTATAAAACCCTCTCATCCCCAACACCTCCCACCACCCCAAGAAAGGATGAGACCAGCGGTTCTCCAGCTTCCATCCTCAAATCCCACTCTAGAACTTCCCCATGGTCAATAAAGCTGTATGTGTCCAGCACAGGAATGAGTGTGTGAGTGTGTGTGTGTGTGTGAGAGAGAGAGAGAGAGAGAGAGTCAGAGAGTGTGTTTTAGTGTGTGAGAGTATGTGTGTTTATGAGAGTGTGTGAATGTGTGAGTGTGTGTTTGAGTTTGAGTGTATGAGAGTTGTATGTGAGTATGTGTGAGTGAGTGTGTGAGAGTGTGTGTTAGTATGAGTGAAAGTGTGAGTGTGTGTGTACATGCACACACGTGCATGAAAGTGTGTTGGTTCTCCTAAGCAGTGCTCAGGGAGCCAGGGATCTCCTCCTGGCTGTTCTCAGGCTAGTGGACTGGACGGTTCCATGCTAGGGCAGAGGGTACAAGCTGCTCGTGGTCCTCCAGGGCTACTCCCGGCGGTGCTGGACCCACCATGCCCTGCCAGGGCCCCACCCAGGCTCAGCTGCAGACGAGGGATGTGCCTTCACCCCTGCGCTTTCTCCCCAGCCCAGGTGGGAATTTTAAGTGCGGGTTGAACTGTGAACCCCTACCTTCAGCTCAGCAATGAAAGCAGCCCCCATGGTGTGGGCCACGGCGCCGTGGCTTCTCTGCACTGCGGTGTGATTCCCAGCCCATGGCACGGCTCTGCGGTCGGGGAAACTGAGAGTGTCCTGTACCTTTGCTGATTCCAGGGTGTGAGGGTCCGAGGCCTCATCCTCATTCACCCCCCAGAATCCCCTGGGCGATGTCTACACCCCAGGAGAGCTGTGTGAGTTCCTGGAATTTGCTAAGAGGTGAGGTACCTCCCTGCTCCCATCCCTATCCCCACCTCACTCCCCCATAAAGCTTCTGGGCAGTCCAGGGTCTGTGGGATGGTGGGGGAGGCTGGTGTCTACCCCCTTTCCTTTCCACTGTGTGTCCCTGGCTGAGGCCTTCCTGGCCACTGACCGCCCCTGGGTGGGGGTGGGATCTTTGGCTGTAAGATCCCACCCCGTGGGGCATTGGCTTTAAGGGTGCGTGGGGTGGGACTCAGCTGTCCGTTTCCAGCACCTCTTGGGCCCTGATCCACTGTGCAGTGCTCATCTATCGACAGGCTCCCAGAGCCCCTGGACTAGATTCTGTTCTTCTCCCTAGCTTCCGGGGGCCCTGAGGGCTGGGCTCTAGCTTGAAGCTGGGTTTGAGCCCCTCTGTGGAGGTGCCTGAGGCCTCCCCAGGACCCCCAGACTGTGCTTCAAAAGCCTCATGGTTGTCTGTTTCCAATGAGCCACTTCCTGTTTGTTTGGAAGAATAGACCAAGGAGGGTGTTCCTGGAAAGTTTAGTAATCCAGACCCTGTGACTCCCTCTGGACTTTTGACCCTCCGCTCCAAGGGGAAGTGGGGGGGGCACAGCAGCTGCGAAATCCACTCCCTCCCCTGCTGCCCCCAGACACAGGCTGCACGTGATGGTGGACGAGGTCTACATGCTGTCCGTGTTCGAGCAGTCACAGGGCTACCGCAGTGTCCTGAGCCTGGAGAGGTGAGGACGCCGGATCCCCCACCCCTACTCCCTACACCACCTAAGCACCCCTGTGGGCTGGCAGAGTGTGGCCTGGCCCCTGCCGCTGTCCTCAGAACACCTTATGAGAGGGCCGCAGGCCTGGCAGAGCAGTGGTTTCCACAGTGTTTTTCTGTGTAGCATCTGTACAGCTCAAGGTGGACCTGGGAATCCCGGGAGCCGGGGCTGGGGCGGGGCAACAACGTCTGTGCTGCTCTTCCAGTTTCCGGGTAGCCCAGGCTTCTGCCATGTGTTCATTCATTCACTCGCTCAGCCACTCATTCATTCACTCACTCATTCATTTATTCTCTTATTCACTCACTCATTCACTGTCAGTTATTGACTCAGCCACTCATTCATTCACTCACTCATTCATTCACTCATCACCCATTTATTCATTCACTAATTCAGTCGTTCTTTCATTCACTCATTCACTTGTTCACTCACTCCATCACCATTCATTCATTCACTTATTCACTTATTCACTCACTCATTCACTTTATCACTTATTGACTCAGCCGCTCATTCAGTCATTCATTCAGTCATTTATTTATTCACTCCATCACCCACTCATTCATCCATTCATTTATTCACTTACTCACTCACTCATTCATTCTACTTATTGACTCAGCTGCTCATTCACGCATTCATTCATTCATTCACTTACTCATTCACTCATTCACTCTGTCGCCCATTTATTCATTCACTAATTCACTCATTCATTCACTTATTCATTTACTCAGTCATCACTCACTTCCTCACTCATCCATTCTTTCCTTTATTTTTAATTTTTTTGCTTTTTGGGTCACACCCGGCAATGCTCAGGGGTTTCTCCTGGCTCTGCACTCAGGGAATTACTCCTGGCGGTGCTCGGGGGGACCATATGGGATGCCGGGATCGAACCGGGCCGGCATGAGCCGGCAAACGCCCTACCCGCTGGGCTATCGCTCCGGCCCCCATTCTTTCCTTTATACTTGCGCTCACTCCATGCACTCATTTATTCCCTCATTCACTCATTTGTTCATTCTCTGACTCGCCACTCAATAATTCATTCCGTCACTTGCTTATGCATTAACTCATTCCTTTATTTATTGTCCACCCTGTCATTCCCTCTGTTGCTCACTTGCTCACTCACTTTTATGAATTCATTTACTCTTTTTGTTTGTTTTGGAGCCACAGCCAGTGATGCGCAGGGGCTTACTCCTGGTACTGTCCTCAGGAATTACTCCTGGCAATGCACAGGGGACCATGTGGGATGCTGGAGAGTGAGCCTGGATCAGCACAAGCAAAGCAAGCGCCCTACCCCCATCTTCTAGGTAGTGAATGAATGAGTGAGTGAGTGAGTGAGTGAGTGAGTGAGTGAGTAAATGAGTGAGAGTGGTTGTATGAACAACACATGGATGGAGCGGGGCTACCCAGAGAGGGGAGGGTGTAAGGCAAGCACCCACTATATCATTTCTCTGGCCCTGAGTCATTTGTGAACTCTCTGTTCACCCATTCATTCACATATTTATTCATTCATTTATTCATTCAGCCAAATCTTCTTGGAGCCCCTTGCACGTGCCAAGCCCCCTAGTGATTTAAGTCATAGGCACTGTCATTACTGTTAGTTTGAGTTGAGAATCTGTGGTCAGAAAATCTTTGGAAAACTTGGGCTAATCTCGCTCTTTCAAGTCTGTGGGTGTGATGTCCAGGAGCTGATTAGTTCCTGACATTTGCTCCCATCTCTCCACCCTGCTCACTCCTTTCCCTGCTCCTCTCTGCTCGCCCTCACCTAGCTAAGCCAGAGTCCCTCGCTTGATGGCTGTGGGCTGGTGACACAGAGGAAGCCATGGCTCATCGGCTGCTCAATGCTGGGATGTGGCGGGAATAGGATACAGACTCTACATTGGGAGAATAACTCCCAGGAAGAATAATTAATCGTCAGCAGCTTACAACACAGCCAACCAGGGGACTATGGTGTTTAAGCATGCTGAGAAGTATGGGGCAGGGGAGGCCTTGATGGGGAGACCAGGAAAGTATATAAGGGACACGTGAGCAACGTCCCAGCAGGGATGGTGTCATGGACAGTAGATGAACATGAGGGTGCTATGCTGCCTTGGAACTTACAGAAACGGGGGCGCTGAAGGTGGTTCCTTGGTTTGAAGTGCTTCTTTGGCGGGTGCAAGGTTGTGATTTTGAACCCCAGTACCTGCTGCATGTGCTTGGCCCTGCTGTTAGGAATTCGTGGTGAGAAAGACCCCAGAGAGAGTCCTGACTGCAGCCTCCAGCAAGGGAGACATGAGAAAGAACAAGATAAATGACAGATGGGGCTAGAGAGACTGGAGAGCCCACAAATGCCTGCCTTGGACACGCCACAACCCAGGTTCAATCCCTGCACCCCAGATGGTACCTTGAGCCATCCAGGAGTGATCCCTGAGCACTCCCAGGTAGAGCCCAACAACAAGACAAAAGACAAAGAGTTTCAGAACAGGCAACAGGCAGATGGGGCTTGGCTTACAGGCATCCTGTAGGCCCAGCGGGCGTGGGGCGTCGGTGTGTGAAGTGGTGGCAGCCTTTCCCAGACTCACCTGCTCCTCTTTTTATTCAACCCTCTGCGCACCCCCCCGTGGTGGCTCTGGGTGGCCTCTGTCCCCACGCTGTGCCCTCCCCCCAGGCTGCCTGACCCCCAGAGGACACATGTGATGTGGGCGACCAGCAAGGTGGGTTGCTGGCTGACCTTGGGGGTGTCAGGGCAGTGAGTGGGGAGGTGGGCGGAGTTGGCCTCCCCCTGCAGGGCTGACTGACCACGGAGGGGACTGTCTCCCTCTTGCAGGACTTCGGGATGTCGGGGCTTCGCTTTGGCACGCTGTACACAGAGAACCAGGATGTGGCCACGGCAGTGGCTTCGCTTTGCCGCTACCACGGCCTCAGTGGCTTGCTCCAGTACCAGATGGCTCAGCTGCTCGGCGACCGTGGTGACTGTCCGGGCACCTGCGAGGGGGCTGGAAGGGTTGGCATCCGTGCGCCTGTCCATCTCTCCATTCGCTCGTCCACGCTGGGCCTGGCTTGGGCAGCCTTTTGCAAGGGCCAGCTCCAGGCCCAGCTTCTTTTCTTGGGTCCTTTTCTGGCTGTGTGACACAGGCTCCAGCACCTCGAGGCTGGTTTCCTCGCGGGTAAAACAGGAATTATCAGGGCACCTGTCTGGGAGGGGTTGAGTGTGGCTTGGTCTTGGGTTAGAATAATTCTTGGTTGGGGGCCAGAAAAGTAGTATAGTGGTTAGATGCCGCTGAGCTGGGTTAATTCCTGGCACCCCATAAGGTCCCCTGAGCCCTGCAAGGAGTGATGCCTGAGCACAGAACCAGTCAGGAGTAAAACCTGAGCACAGCCATTGTGGCCCTAACACACACACACACACACACACACACACAGATATTCCTGGCATGAGATAATCCTTTGATGGAAGGGAGGTCATGCGGGTAGCCATGAGCCCTGGAGTCGAGGCAGAGGGAGGTGACAGGGAGATAGTCAGCATGGGAGCTGCTCTGGGCGCCTCCGCTCTGTTCCCAGCGCCAGAGAGTGACCCAAGCGCTCCTGTGTGGACTCCGCTTCTCCTGTGGTCCCCTGAATCATAGCAGGCAGGTGCACTGCTGTCTCCAGATTTACTGGGGGAGGAAAAGAGGACTGGACACCGCCCACCTACTCTCACAGCTACTGGGGAAATACAGCGATAGTGCCAGGTGTTGGTGAGAACATGGAGGCTGGAAGTCACTGCGCCACCACTGCCGGGAGCGTGGAGGGTTTGGCAGACTCGGGAGGTCAGACATGGCAGGCATGACTGCACCAGGCGCCTGGCAGCTCTGATCCTGGCTGGCTGCCAACACGCTGTGGGCTCTTCCCTTTGCATGTGTGTGTGACTGTGTTGTGGAAGTGTGCTATGTTGTGTGTATACTGTGTGCACTAGTGCATATAAGTGCTGTGTGACAATGTATGAGTGTGCAAGTGCATATGAATGTGTGTTGTGTGAGTATTGTATGTGTGAGTGTGAGTAGTGTGAGTGTGTTGTGTGTGAGTATGCTGTGTGCTATGTGTGAGGTATGTGAGAGGGTTTGAGTGCAAGTACATGAGTGTGTGAGTAGTTGAGTGGTGTGTGAGTAAGGTGTGTGTGTGTGATAGTGTGCTCTGTGTGTGCATGTGTACGCTTGGGGGCTGCTCGACGTGGATTATCGGGCCCCTCTTTGCCCTCACAGACTGGATCAACCAGGTGTACCTGCCGGAGAACCGCTCCCGCCTCCGGGCTGCCCACAGCTTTGTCTCTGCAGAGCTGGGGGACCTGGGGGTGCCCTTCCCTGAGCCGTGGGGCCGGCTTCTTCATCTGGGTTGATCTGAGGAAGGTGAGGCAGGTTGGAGGCGCAGTGGAGGGCGGGGTGGGTGGGATCAGGCCTGCCTTCCAGGAGGAGCTGGTCTTAGGCTCCCCTCTGAGCCCCCTCCCCACCCCCTGTTTCCCCAGTACATGCCGGAGGCCACCTTTTGAGGAGGAAGCTCGGCTCTGGCGTCGCTTCTTGGACCACAAAGTGCTGCTGACCCCGGCAAGGCCTTCGAGTGCCAGGAGCCGGGCTGGTTCCGCCTGATCTTCTCGGACAGGGCCCCCCGGCTCCACCTGGGTGAGCAGCCGTGCCCTAAGCCGCCTCCTTCATCCCACGCCCCCTCTCTGCTCCCTGCTGTGGCCCCAGCACCCTCAGCTGGTCCATCCCATGTCCCCATCCATGCTCAAGGGCCTTCGTGTCTGTCCTGCAGGCATGCAGAGAGTCCGGAGTGTGCTGCAGGGCAACTCGGGTGCAGAAAGATCCGCCCCGCCATCGGGCCCTGGAGCTGGGTGTTCGGCACCAGTGAGCCAGCCTGTGCCTGCCCAGGGCCGTGAGGGGCCCTGAGGACCGATTCTGGACAAGCCACATGCCAGGATGATGATGATGGCCACCTTAGCCTTGACCCTGCGAAACCTGTCCAGCCTCTCTGGGAGCTGCTCCTAAAGCAGGGCGCCTCCCCTGCTCTAGCCAAGGGGAGCCAGAGAGCCGGGATCCCCGTGGGGAGCGATTTCCAGAGCAGAACAGGGGCATCTGCCTGCTCTGCACCCCTGCCTCTCAGCTCCCCTGGACAGAGACAGAAAACAAAGGACAGACGCCAGCCCTTTCTTTTTTGAGAGAACACCTGCGCTTCCCCTCCTGGGTTGCCAGGAAGACCGAGGCACCCCACGCACCAATTCAATGCCTGTCAGAAAAATAAAAGCAGCCACTGTTTCCAGCTGCAAGGAGAAAGGAGTTGAACATTCCCAGGTTCAGATCGTTCTCTTGCGTGGAGGGTGGAACGGAAGCAGCGTGGGTCTTGGGTCCTGGGAGGGGTGCTCTGGTGAGGGGCAGGTGGTCAGGGGCTGGAGGTGGATCCTGGAGGGGTTCATTTATCTGCAGCCCCAGCACGGCCTTTTGTGGCTGGTCCCAAGGTAATAAGTGCCATGGCCGTGGCAGGTGGTCGGCGGTGGTCCCCGCCCAGTGGCTCCTGCACCAACTGTCCTTTCCACGCTCTCATTGGCTGCTTTGTCCTACACCGACAGCTCTAAGCATCACTCATGGCACTGGGCCTCCTGTCCACTGCAGAAGCTGACCCCTTCATGGACCTTCTTTGGGTGTGCTCACCCAATGTTCTCTCCTCTCTCGTGTTGTGGGTGCACGGACAAAATCCGGGTGCAGGGTCTGAGGATCCCCTTCTACCCCAGGGGATTGGCAGCCGGCAGACGAGAAAGACGCGAGAAACCAGCAAAGTTTCAAAAGTTTTTACTCAACTTGTTCTGGTATATGATCTAGTAATAGGAAAATTAATTATAATTAATTACAATTAATTATAGACCTCATTCCGGAATGGATTGAGGCTCTTTATGTTCCTGGAGCAAGCAGATGCCTTGGGCTCTACTAGCATGAGACAGGACATATGGAGATGTTACTGGGGCCCGCTCGAGCAAATCGATGATGAACGGGAAGACAATGATACAGTGAACAGGAAAACCGCAGACCTTAGGTGACCTGGCTGGGCCCCGCCATTTAGAATCTTTTAGACTCTTAGGCCAAGATGGCCGTTTAGAATCTTAGGCCAAGATGGCTGCTACCACGGCTAAGGCCCAACAGGGAAGAGAATGGAAAGAAGGAGAGAGGGAGAGCACAGGCAGAGGGTGAAGAGGAAGAGAGAGAAAAAGGTGAAGAGGCGAAAAGGCCGTGAAGAAAGCAGGCTACAGCTTTTATAACTTTTCAGCCCAGACCAGCCCACATCAATGGAAAGCAGTTAGGGTCAATCCCTCTCAGGTAGCTTCTCCCAGGACCTCACTTAGTTCCATTGAAATGTTAAGATTGCTCCATCCGTGATCTGCCTTGGAAGTGCCCCTGCAGGTAGAGTGTGTGTGTGTGTGTGTGTGTGGGGGTGGTGGGGGGGAGGGCATGTATCTGTACCAATGGATATTCTACAGATAGGTACAGTTCTCTAAGCCTTCAAAAAATTCTCGCCTTTACTTCATAGTTGTTTTGTATATTAGAATTTAGATTTATTAGAGAGCCATGCTTGCTTTTTGGAGGCAAACAGCATTTCTCTCTGGTCTAATTACTTGGAGATCCAGTGTGGCCAGGTAAATATACTGGAAAGATATATCTAGTCCCACGATGGTTGTGGTAGCTTGAGAGGAAATATTTTTATCAGCTAACATATAATACATGGTAAGATATACTTCCACATAAAGTCACAGATTCAAACTGTTTTTTTTTCCCCTATATCTACAAAGTGACCTCCATGAGGTAACTCCAGGCAAGATGCAGGGGCTCTGGGCAACAGTGTATTACAACACTCTTGAGTATTACTCCCAGAATTGTTACTGACACACACAAAGAAAATCTTTGCTACTCAGAGAACCAAACATGACAGAGTCTGAATAATCTGAGAACCATCTGAGCCATTTGAGTTCTCTGAGCTCAAACCACTTTCCCTCACCTCCCCTGGTATGAAAATCCAGGGTTGGGCATCAAAGTGACCCAATATATGTCCAGTGATTTCCATGAGCCTAGTAATGTCAAATCACCAAGAAAAGTGATTTTTTAAAAAATCCTCCTAAGGTCATACTCTGTGTATTTTATTTCAGTCAATGAGAACTCTTAAACCATTATATTATGATTCTTTTGGGACTGGGGAGATAGTACAGGAGATAAGGCAATTGCCTTGCATGTGGCTGACCAGGGTTCGATTCCTAGTGCTCTGCATGGTTCCCTGAGATCTGCCAGGAGTGATCCCTGAGCACAGAGTCAGGAGTAAGCCCTGAGCATCCCCTCAGTGTGGCCCAATACAGAGAAAAAGAAAAGGAAAGCTCTACTTTTGGACAATGGGAGAAACCTGTGCTTGGAACTCAGGTCTGTCATCTAGTGTTGCAGGACTCCTCTAAGAGCCTCTGCATCTGCTCTGAATTGCCGCCTGCAAATCACTTTGTAGATAAGGGGTAGTCTAAATGTGGCAGTTTATCTGACCATGTATTCTGTACTAGCTGGTATAAATATTCTCTCAAGCTACCACAATCATCGTGGGACTAGCTAGATCTTACCAGCATATTTGCCTGGCCACGTTGGATCCCTAAATAATTAGACCAGAGAGAAATGCTGTTTGCCTCCAAGCAAGCAAGCATGGCTCCCTGATAACTCAAAGGCAACTAAAATACAAAACTACTGTGAAGTAGACGAGACTTGTGAAGGCTTGGAGAAATGTTTAACTGGTACTAGTATTAGGCTTTGGTACAGAGACAAGCCATCTCGAAACCCCTTCTCTACCCTATAAAGGCTTTTCCAGGCAAACCTTGGCTCAAGACATTAGCATATAAAAGGGCCTAGGTGAGGTGCTGGGAGAAATTACCTGAGGGCATTTGACCCTCCCTGCTTCCCATAATAGTGGGAGGTCTGAGCTGCAGGGTATAAAACTAGCCTGCTTCCTCTCTTTTCCCTCTCTGCGCTCTCTTTTTGGGCTCTCTCTTTGTGAGCTCGCACCCTTCTTGGGAGTCTTGTCTTTGTCTCCCTCTTTACAGGGCCTTTACACGTGGTGGCCGCCATTTTGGCCTACACGTGGCTGGGGTGCTAGCCAGGAATCCTAAGCACAGGGTTTTTCCTATTGTGGATTTGTATGCCTGAACCTGTGATAAGTAAAGCCTTTTATTTATTATTATTTTTTATTTTTGCTTTTTGGGTCACACCCGGCAATGCTCAGGGGTTACCCCTGGCTCTGCACTCAGGAATTACTCCTGGCGGTGCTCGGGGGACCATATGGGATGCCGGGGATCGAACCCGGGCTGGCACAGGCCAGCCACGTGTAAGGCAAATGCCCTACCGGCTGGACTATTGCTCCGCCCCAGTAAAGCCTTTTAAAACTGCATCGGATTCCTGAGTCTTCATCCATTCCCCTCCTGCTTCGGACGTAGAAGGGAAGTCGCTTCCCAGCACTGTTGGGGAGCCCGGCAGCGTCCCCGACAATCTAGTGTGTAGACTTTCCCCTCCAAGATTCTCTCCTCATGATCTCCATGTGGCTGCAAAGGCTCCAGACATCACCTCCTCACCAACCAACCTCCAAAGCCAGTAAAGAACATGTTTATTTCTGATGCCTCCTTTTCATTTTCTTTCACTCATGCGTACACTCATTCTTTCAGCAAATGTTTGCTAGGCACCTATGAAATGTCACGGTCCAATCTAGGTATGGGTTTTGCTAATTTGAAGGCAACACCACATGGTACTCAGGACTTACTCCTGGCTCTGTGCTCAGGATTCACTCCTGGAAGGGTTTGGGGAAACCCTATGTGGTGCTAGGGATCAAATCAGGAATAGCCACATGCAAGACAGCACCTTAACTCCTGTACTATCTGTCCAGCCCAACTCTGGATATCAGGTAGTGGGTAAATCTGTGTGCAGTGGCACATTCTGCTGATACTAACTAGAGTGCTCAGAGACAGAGGCTGAGTCACAGAAACTCTGTGCCTGTTCTTTAGCGGAGCATCTTGAGCAATGGGCTGATTGGATACAGGCCAGTCACTGGATCATAATAAATCCATTAGAGCAAAACTTTATTAAGGGAGAAGATTCTTTTTAAGATCAAGAAAGCAGCCTTTCTCCTTCCTGTCTCATGATCCAGTTTTACTTTTGCTGACTGCAGATAAACCAGTCCCCACCAAGGGGATTAGAAAGATCACTGTACGGCGGAGTGATAGTACAGTGGGGAGGGCGGTTTGCCTTGCACTCGACTGACCCAGATTTGATCCCCGGTATCCCATATGGTCCCCTGAGCACAGCCAGGAGTAATTCCTGAGTGCAGGGCCAGGAGTAACCCCTGAGCATTGCTGGTGTGACCAAAAAAAAAAAAAGAAAAAAAAAGGAAGATCACTAGCTGAGAGCAATCGCAGCTCAGCCCAGGGTGTAGGACGCACCACCCCAGGGTCAAGGACACACAGAAACTGGAAAACCTCCATGTGGTCAGTGCAAATGAGGAAGATGAATGATGGCTGGGCGGTAAACACACGAGACCTCTTTGAAGGGAGTGAATCAGTGGTAGATGAACACTTACACAATTGTGGGAGAAACTGGGGAGATCAAAAGCCCTGGAAGCTGGTGGCTGGAGGAACAGAGAAAGTCGCGGGCTGGAATCATGCTGCGAAAGGGCTAAAGAAGGTTCTGGAAGCCTATTGCCTCTGTGTGCAGGATCCAGATAGACTATCAAGACATGTGCTTGCCATAGAATTGCATTCCCGCCCTTCCCTAGGGCACTGAGTTTTTATTTTATTCTACTTTTTTTTTCAGGTGTTCAGGGCTTATTCCTGGCTCTGTGCTCAGGGATCACTCTTGGTGGGCTTGGAGAACCATATGGGATATGGGGATTGAACCTGAGTTGGCCGTGTGCAAAGCAAACGTCCTGCCCACTCTACTATTGCTCGGTCTCTTGGACCTTCTTTAATCTGTAAAACATCCCAGCCCCAGCCATCCTATTCTACGTTCTAATTGGCTACCTGTTCCAGGGGTGGAGATTTATTTATTTATTTTTGCTTTTTTTTTCTTTGGGGGGTCACACCCGGCTATGCTCAGGGGTCACACCCGGCTATGCTCAGGGGTTATTCCTGCACTCAGGAATTACTCCTGGTGGTGCTTATGCATATGGGATACTGAGGATCGAACCCGGGTAGGCCAAGTGCAAGGCAAACACCCTACCCATTTTGCTATCGCCCGGCCTCCAGGGGCGGAGATTTAAAAGTGACCTGGCGCTCTACTCCTCAACTTGCTGTATTACAAACTGTCCTTTTGGGGAAATAAAGATTTAGAGGGCCAGGAAACGTCTTGGAAATAGGGAAACAGCGGTTGGAGAGAGAGTTGAGCTGTGAAGGTATTTGTCTTGCAGCGGCTTACCCAGGTTCCATCCCCAGCATCCCATAGTCTGCTGGGAGTGAACCCTGAGCACAGAGCCAGGAGTAAGCTCAGCGCACTGACGGGGGTGGCTCAAAAAATAAAAAGGAAAAAGAAGTTAAAGAAGGAGAATGTGGGTCTTCATTTCTAACATACTCTTGTTCCTGAATAGCCTCAAATCTGTGATTAGCAGTTTTGACTTGCAGGAGCACTTCCGGAATTCCTGAGCGTGCCGGGTCCTGGTGGCTCTCTGACTCTTTGAGCTGTAAGCGAGCACTTCCACCAGGTGGCGCTAGGGCAGAGCTGGGACCAGAACGGATTCGGATCCAGTAAAGCTACAATAAGTCCAGTGGGGTCATTTCATGACCCTCTAAAGAATATCACTCTGCACTTGAAAAGTTTTAGACTTCATTATCTGTTTTATGAAAGCGGTTTAACTGTGCTAGGAGGCTGGAGCGTTTAAATAGTACAGAAACAAAATGAAAATTTAGTCTCTTTCCTCATCTCCACCTCCTCAATTATTCTCCCCCCACACTTAAAATTGTTGCTTAAATTCCTTCCAGAAAAAAAGGGACATGTGCTTGACTAAGCATCTAAGTCATATATTTCCTCTCTCTTCTGTCGTTGCATGTATTTTAATTTACATTAAAGAGATCACTCTTGCCCACGGTTTTATTTTTGTTATTTGAGGCTTTTATTTTATTTTTTTCAGTGCCGAGGATTGAATCTAGTACCACCACTTAAGGCCTAGGGATTCTCCCTAAGAACCTGTTCACATAAACTATCTTGGCGGTAATTCCATCCTACTAATTTATTTTGTAGCGAGTCCTGGTATTATTCCATTCTACTAATTTATTTTGGTTGCTTCCAAGTTTTCCAAATTTATTTATTTTTCCTTTTTTCCCCAAATTTATTAAAAGTAAAACTGTCATCAATATTTCTCACAACCATTTAAAAAATTCCATTAAATAAATGAGATTTCTGGGATTGTGCCCAGTTGCCCTCCAGGAATATTGCACGCCTTGCCAAAAAAAAAAAAAACCACCCTTGCACGTTTCTTGAGGTCATTGCTTATGCGTCGTCCTATTTACAACTTAATGATGGACTTTCTCTCCTCCCTAATTGCAGGAGCTGGGGCGCCCGCGGCCCCCGCCTGGGAGAGCTAAGCGGTGCCCTGACTCCTCCTGTCCAGCAGGGGGCGCGCGACCAGGCCGCTGCTGCAGGCGCAGTGCGGCGGGTGTCAGACGCCTCCGAGCCGGGTGGCGATCGCAGCATTCCTGGGTTCGCTCGCTCCTTGGCTCGCTGAGACCCGGAGCTGGCCGTGGCCGTGGCCGTGGCGGCTGTCCCCTCGGCAGCCCACCCACCCGGGCGGCGGCGACCCGCGTCCAGCGGCATGAGCCGGTGAGCGCGCGAGGGCCGAGCCCAGGGCAGCCGTGGCCGAGGTAAGCGCTGGCCGGGCCGGCTCCGGGGTGCGGACTTGGGGCCTCCCCGCCGCGGTCGATTCCGGGCCGGGCCGGCGCGGAGGCCCGAGGGCTGCAAGAGGCCAACCTTATGTATTATTATTTTTGGGGGGCACTTTCGCTTCTGGGGCTCTCTTGGATTTCTGCACCCTCTGAGCCGCCCCGCGACTTGCAGCCACCTGTAACCTAGCCTTGGCGCACACGCTTTCTCCTGGAACCTCGTTTTCTTTTCTCCCTTGAGGGTCCCCGCACCCCGACTTCATACCCTCTGACGCTCCGTTCCCCCACCCCATTCTGGCAGCGACACACACGCATGTTCTGCTTCCTCGCTCGGGGTGTCTGCGCCCCTGGGCCCCCGCGCCGGCGTTCCGGCCAGTACCCAGCTAGTCCAGGCAGCATTTGCTCCGTCCCCTGGAAGACAGGACGTGGGGAAGGCGAACCTGGCTGTCCCGGCTCCCAGCAGCGCCCCGGAGCACATTTGGGGGGTTTAATTCCTGGCAGTGGCAATCAGATCTCAGTTTTGAGACACCCTCGCCACCCCTCTCCCAAACGATTGCTGGGTGTAGTTGCTGGGGGTTGGGAGTGGGGTCACATGCTCATCTCAGGGCCTAGAATTGATCTGAGGAGGTCTTGATCCAAGCCTGCCCGTGTGACCCGGTGGATGGTGCCGAGCGCTGCCCTGGGCGTGGGCCGTCCAGTACCAGAGCTGGCACTTTCCGTCTTTCCTTCCCCCTGTGACTTGGGCTCCCTGCTTGCACACCTAGCTCTGCCGGCCACCCGAGGGATCTCGGCCAGCCCACAAATCTATGCCGGTTTTGCTAATCGGGGAATGAAAGGGAGCTCTCCGGTTGGGTTTTGATGTCTTACTTATAATTATTTTTTCAGGGTGATCTGGGGAAAGCTGTTCGTAGGGCTTCCAAGCCAGCCAGGGCGCCGCTTCCTGCCGTGTGGCGGAGGGCAAGCGACTTAGCTAATGGGTCTCTCTCCTCCATAAAAAACAGAGCAGCATGAGTTTGTCATGTGATCGGTTGGGACGCTGAAATAAGGCAGCACAAGGTGTATCAGCCTAAACAGGATCTGTCAAGCCCGCCGTTGGTCTAGTAATGGACTATTTGATGATACGTTGTGTTAATTACTGTGTAATTCCTAGTCAAAGAGGCACTGCTATTTATGCTATTACTGCTATTTATTATGGGTGTAGCCCACCAATGGGGGCTACACCCATGGGTGCTCCTGGCTCTGCACTCAGGAATCACTCCTGGAAGGCTGGGGGACCCATATGGGATACTGGGGGATCACACCGGGGTCTGCCCTGTGCAAAGCAAGTACCCTGCTGGTTGGACGATCACTCTGGCCTCTAGGGACACTATTGTTTTGAAGTTAGAAACCCGTGTTTTAAGGGTAGCTATTTTATTTTTTTGGCTTTTTTAGGTCACACCCGGCAATGCTCAGGGGTTACTCCTGGCTCTGCACTCAGTTCCTGGCCGTGCTCAGGGGACCATATGGGATGCTGGGGATCGAACCCGGGTTGGTTGCATGCAAGGCAAACGCCTTCCCTGCTGTGCTATTGCTCTGGCCCCGGCGTAGCTATCCCTCACTAATCATAGAGACTCTTACCTGGTGAGGGAATGAACGAGCGGCGTCAAGATTTCCCTGCTGTGGTCAATATTTAGCTCCCGTGTTCTCAGGCACATTAAGTATCAGTGTGGCCCCCAGATTCTCAGAGTTACTCGAACCCTCTTTTCTTTCCCCCCACTTATTGGTCGCACCCAGCAGTGCTCAGACTCTACTCTTGATTTTGTCCTCAGGAGTCACTCCTGGAAGTGCTTGGGGAGGGGCCATTTGCCGTGTCAGGGACTGAACCGGGGTTGGCCGCATGCAAGGCAAGTGCTGTACCTGCTGTTCTGTCTCTCTGGCTCTGACTCGAAGCTTTGCACTGAGTGACCTGGCAGTCATCTAGACCCTCGAGAACGCCTCCCAGGCACACCGGGGGGTCAGTCCTAACAGGAACTGCTTCTCCTTCCGGCCAGGAGCCCTGGCTTTGGAATTGCTTCCAGTAACTCAACCCTTGACCGCCAGCCAGCGCCTGCTGGGGTCAGCGTGTTGGCAGGGAGGCTGGAGGCTCGGCTGGCTCAGCTCACAGTGCTCTCCGGGGGGTCACACTTTGCCATGGTGGCTGGCTCCGCTTCGCTCGGCCTCTTTGGGAACCAGAGTGGACAGAGGGGCTGTGGTTGGCTCCCTGGGATGCTGGCTCTGCTCGCTCACCATCTGTCTGGGCCGTGTGGTACAGACTGTGGGGTCCCCATTCCGCAAGGAGCCCCTGCAGGGTGGAGAGCTTTAGGTGCAAGGGAACTAGAGCTTCTAGGGGGACCCTCCTGAGTGCCTTCTGCAGACTGACTCTCGGGGTTCCTGAGCCCCATTTTCCCCGGCAGTAACCAGCTCACTCCACACCCCCATGGCTTCCTCTCTCCCCCCCAGCTCCTACTTCCCCCACTGGCTTCCGCACTCCCCTCTGCCAGCTCCCCTCACCACAGTGTTTTTTCCTGAGTTCGGCAGAATAGAAACAAGGCGGGTGTGAGACCGGACGCTCCCGCCCTCCTATGTAACATGGACCTTGGCTGGCGCAGCTGAGCTGTGGCTGGACCCCAATGGTAAGCCTCTCCCTGGTGGTGGTCGGGATGCGATGCTGCTGCGAGAAGGGGGGGGGGCGCGGCGCCCAGTGCTCCAGCCCCCTTCCCTTTGCACCCCAGAGCCAGGGGGCTTGCCCTGGTTCCTCGGACCAGAGATGGATCGGGACTGTGGCAGAAACAGCCCAGAGGGCAGAGCCTCGACTCGGGTGCCCCTGGCTTAAGTCGAGACCCTCATTGGGAGAAACTGGCTCCCCCCTGATCAGGGGCGGAGATGCTGGCGTGGGAGGGAACGTCCTGAGAACGTTGTTGTTGTTTAGGCTATATCTGGTGATGTTCGGGGGTTACTCCTGGTTCTGCACGTAGGGATTACTCCTGGCAGTGCTCGGGGGATCATATGGGATGCTGGAGATCGAACCGGGTCGGCTGCATGCAAGGCAAACGCCCTACCCGCTGTGCTATCGCTCCGGCCCCTGCCCTGAGAACTTTGGACCCCTGTTTCCTTAGCTCCCACCCAGAGCCAGCAGCGGGTCCCTCCTTTGTTCCCTTGGATGCTTGCTCAGACTCTCTTGGAGGCAGACACTGGCAGCCCGGGGCCTGTTCTCCAGCCCGGCCTCAGGAAGTGCCGGCATGGTGCCAACGAGCTGCAGGGCCGGGGGCTACGTGCCTGAGCGATGGCGCAGGGTTGGCAGGGCAGGGGTGACACATCAGGCCGGCTGCGGGCGGTGCGGCTGTGGCTGCCGTCCCTCCTCTGCTTCCTGGCTGGACTGGGATGTGGACATGCCCTGACGGGCCTGGCCGTGTGGAGGCGACAGGGCCCGGATGAGAGGCTCACGCATGTGTGGCCTTGTCTGGGCCTACCTTTGGTCGTCCCAACGGGGGGCTGGTTTTTGGGGCGTCTCTTTGAGCCAGGGGTGCTGCTGAGCTCCACACGCTGCCCTGCCAGGCTCGCCACCAAACAGGGTGTCAGACTCTGCGTGGTAGCAGTGAGGGATAGGGCATGAGGAAGCCCAGGCCAGGTGGTTTTGGGGCTAGTGGTGAAGGAAGAGTCGGAAGACTCGGGGGTGGGTGTGGTGTGGCTCCTCCCCTGGAATCCGGAGAGGCTGGCAGTGACAGGCCGGTGCGTGGAGCAGCTCAGCATTGGCGCCCGCCTTCTGTGGGTCCAGTTGGCCTGAGGACAGGGGCCACGGAACTGGGCTCCGGGAGTTGGCGAGGCTGAGAGGATGCAGAGAGGGGAGTGCCCGTGGTGGTGTGCGCTTCCTGGGAGAGGGGGCAGGCACCGGTCTCACACCACCTGAGCCCGTGGTAGATGTAGATGGCAGAAGGCTGTCCACAGACAGCCAATACAGGCCCCAGCGTGGCTCCGGGGACCAGAAACCATAGCAGCAGATGAGAGGGCAGTGGCTTGTAGGGGCTGTGGTGGCCGGTCACTGTCTGCTCAGCAGTGGTGAGCCAGCTCCTGCCCAGAGCCTGTGGCTGGGAGGGAGGCGCCATCTCTCCCTGGTCCACTCAGGAGAAGACCAGCTCTGCTTGTTGGCTAAGGGGAAGATGGTGTGGAGGGTTGAGCTGACAACAGCCCTTTGGGGCGGGGACTTCAAACTGTGGTAGGTAGGAAGCAAAACTATGCCTAGGTTGGGGACCCCCACCACATAGGCTTCTCCCCAGGCCTCCACCTGAGTGTACCTGGAGTGCTGGAGCCTGAGCCTGGAGGGCCCATGGCTGTGGGCTCATGCCTGCGGCTCTAGGGACTGCCAGCAGGGGGCGGTGTGGCGTCTTCCTCCCCTTTCCGCACCGGTAAACGTTTATGTTCATTGTTTTCCTACCCCCCCACCCCCATTGTCTAGATTTTGTTCGTTTTGGTGGGAGGTTAATCCCCCCCTTTTTTTTTGCCTTTTGGGTCACACCCGGTGATGCTCAGGGGGTTACTCCTGGCTCTGCACTCAGGAATTACTCCTGGCGGTGCTCGGGGACCATATGGGATACTGGGGATTGAACCTGGGCCGGCACAGGCCGGCCAGCGTGCAAGGCAGATGCCCTACCCGCTGGGCTATCGCTCTGGCCCAATCCCTTTATTTTTCACCTTACTCTTTAGGAATACTTTGTCATTGAGTGCTCGCTTGTGCTTTTTTTAAATTTTTCCTTTTTGGGTCACATCCGATGATGCTCAGGTTGAGTCTATCATCTTGACTCTGCACTCAGGAATCACTCCTGGCGGTGCTCAGGGGGACCATATGGGATGCCGGAGAGCGAACCCAGGTCGGCCGCGTGCCAGGCAAACCCCTCCATGCTGTACTGTAGATCCGGTCCTTCACTTGTAGTTCTTTTTTTTTTTTAAGTATTTTATTATACCACCGTGAGATACACAATCACAAAGATACACAATTGAAAAGTTCATACCTGGGTTTTGGTCATACAGTGTCCCAGCACCCATCCCTCCACCAGTGCCCATCTCCCACCACCAACTACCCGGTTCCCTCCCCTCCAGCCCGCCTCCATGGCAGGTTCCCCATTTCTTTCCTTTTTCTCTCTCTCTCCCTTCCCCTCCAGACTATGGACTACAGAACATACATTAAAGGGTTGTCATGTGTGTCCTTTTGCCTGTATTTAATGTTCAGTTCTAGGTTGGCATTAGTACCCTCGACAGTTGTCAGCACACTGTTCCATTCTCTGTCCTACCCAGCCTCTGACTCCCACCCGACAAGACTGCCTGATACAAGGTATATTTTTTTTTTTGCTTTTGGGTACACCGGCGGTCAGGGTTACTCCTGCTGCCTCGAGTCATGCTGGCGGCTCGGGACCATATGGGATGCGGGAACCCGGCGCAGGCGGCTGCGGCAAGGCAAATGCCCTCCGCTGTATCGCCCGGCCCCAACAAGGTCATGTTTCACTTGTAATTCTTGGCCAGAGATTTTGCTGGAGGCGTCTTCTGGGTTGTAGCTCGCCCAACTGCTTCTGGTGGGTCCTTGCCAGGGACTTGTGTTACTCAGCCTCAGGGTCACACGCCTTATCGCTTTAGGGTTTGCTCTTTCTAGTGTTTTCCTGAGGATCCCTGTCGAGTGGAGCTTCAGCCCTTTGCCTGTTACTCATCACCAGGTGAACCGGGACAGGCCCTGGGGTGTGCATGCCGCAGGCACCGGTGCCCACACACTTCAGCTGATGTAGGTCCCAGTTTTGCACACCAAGGTTAGGGTGCTCAGTGCGGTTTGCACCCCTTTAATTGTGGTGCTTTTCCGTACATTTGCTGGGGAGGGGGGCGTTCTGCTTTTTTCAATGGGCCACAAGTTAGGGTCTCGGTGCTTATGGGGAATGGCCGACAGCAGAGCTGCCACCCTCTCCCTGGTGCATGTGGTGATCCTGGGGATTTGAACTCGTGACCAGATGTGTCCAAGGCAGCTACCCCTGTGCTATTTTCCTAAGTCTGTAAGGTCTCTTCAGGCTTAAGTAGGTCTCTACAGAGCCCCAGATTGTCCCCTTGCCACTGTTTCTCAGTCAAAGCAGCACTTCCCAAAGGCAATTTAGACTCAGAGATGGGAAAAATGGGTATGCCTGTTCCTGTTGGGGAGTTCTCTAGGCCTGGTTCTTTGGGGATGGGCCCATTTGTGACCTTGTGTGGGTCCGCTCCTTCACTCACTGTGCGTTCCTGCCCGTCTGAGAAAGTTTCCTCCATAGACCTGGGTGTGTCGGTCTGGGTCTCTGTTAGCTCAGGGATACTTCCCAGACCGGTCTGGACCTTTTGCAACTCTTTTGCCTTTTGTCTTCCGCCATTAGAATAGTCATTATTTAGAGCTGGGGTAGGTCCTTCCGGGTTTGTTTCTTCCCTCTCTCTTCCTAGTCCAGATAGAGACACTATCTTGGCTCGGATTGAAAAAGAGGGGCCGGAGCGATAGCTCAGCGGGTAGGGCGTTTGCCTTGCACGTCGGCCGGCCCTGTGGCAGCCCGGGTTGTTAGCCCGGGTTTGATCCCCGATCTCCGGCATCCCATATGGTCTCCATATGGTCTCTGAGCACCGCCAGGAGTAATTCCTGAGTGCAGAGCCAGGAGAAACCCCTGAGCATTGCCGGGTGTGACCCAAAAAAAAAAAAAAAAAATTTTTTTTTTTGGTTGGGAAGGGGCGGTTGCCCACACTCGTGGTGCTCTGCACTCAGGAATTACTCCTGGTGGTGCTGGGGGACCATCGGGGTGCCAGGCATAGACCCCAGGTCTGCCAAGTGCAAGGCAAGTAAGCGCCCTACCCGCTGTCCTATAGCTCCTGCCCAAAGGGCGGATTTTAAAAATGCCAAAGAGAGTTTCAGAAATACCGACCTTCTGTTTGTCCCAGCGAGCGCTGGGAAAGGAAACATCTCCCCGGCCCTGCCCACCCCCACCTCCACCGTCGGGTTTCTTCCTTCCCCGCCCCCCCTTTTCCTTGCCCCTCGCCTTTGCTCTCAGCAGGTAGATATTCTTAGAGGGTCCCGTCGTTTGCCCAGAAAATAAGGCCACTTTGGTAGTGGCGAATGGGGTCAGCTATGCGGTGACCCTATCACCAAGCACCCCCGAACCCCTACCGGGCCCAATCTCTTTCCCGGAGGGGAGGCGTCTCTGAACAGTCGCGCCTATGGCCGAAACTCGCCGACTAAGCGATGACGGCTGTCGTTTCTCTCCGCCCGGTGCCAGGAGAGGGAGGAGGAGGCTGTGTGTGCCAGTATGTGCGGGCGTCGGTCAAGTCCAACATCCGGGGTCCCGCCCTCATCCCAAGGATGAAGACCAAGCACCGCGTCTACTACCTCGCCCTCTTCTCGGTGGTGCTGCTGGGCCTCATCGCCACGGGCGTGTTCCAGTTCTGGCCGCACTCCCATCGAGTCTGCGGCCGACTGGGGCGCCGAGCGGCAGCGTGCGCTGACGTGCCCGTGCTGCGCCTGGCGGCCGCGCGCGCGTGCCCGAGCGGGGCGACCTCAGCTGCCGGATGCACACGTGCTTAGACGTGTACCGCTGCGGCTTCAACCCCAAGCACAAGATCAAGGTGTACATCTACGCGCTGCGCAAGTACGTGGACGCCGCGGGCGTGCCCGTGAGCCACACGCTCTCCCGCGAGTACAACGAGCTGCCGCGCCATCTCCGACAGCGACTACTACACGGACGACATCAGCCGCGCCTGCCTCTTCGTGCCCTCCATCGACGTGCTCAGCCAGAGCGCTCGCCTCCGCGTGCGGGGGGGGGCGCAGGCGCTGGCGCAGCTCTCCAGGTGAGGGTGGGGCGGCCTGGTGCCCCCGGTGGGGGCTGAAATGCGGCCCACCCTCCGGCGCTGCCTCCTCTCCTCCTTCTCCTCTTCGTCCTTCTCCTCTTCTTCCTCTTCTTCCTCTTCCTTCTTACTCCTTTTTTTCCCTCTCCATCATCCTCTCCTTCCCCTTTTCTTCTGTTCCGCGTCTTCCTTTCCTCATCTCTCTCCTTCCTCCGCCTCTTCCTCCTTCTCTTCCTTTTTCCGTTTCACTTTGGATGCATTTCTTCAAACAAACATTTGCTGTGCTTTTTAGGCAATGTGCACAATTTTACTCCAAAGTCACCTCTTTAAAACAAACACAACTATTTTTATGAAGGCAGCAGGATTTACAGACCTATTTATTTATTTTTTTTTTTTTTTTTTTTTTTGGGTCACACCCGGCAATGCTCAGGGGTTTCTCCTGGCTCTGCACTCAAGAATCACTCCTGGTGGTGCTCGGGGGACCATATGGGATGCTGGGGATCGAACCCAGGCCAGCATGAGCAGGCCGTGTGCAAGGCAAACGCCCTACCCACTGGGCTATCGCTCCGGCCCCTACAGACCTATTTATAGCTGAGTGTCTTTCTTGTTTTCTTTTCTTTTTTTTTTTTTTTTTTTGGCTCACACCCGGCAAAGCTCAGGGGTTATTCCTGGCTCTGCACTCAGGAATTACTCCTGGTGGTGAGTGGGGACCATATGGGATGCCGGGGTCAGCCTCATGAAAGGCAGATACCTCCTTACTATGGCTCCAGCCCCTTATAGAGTGTCAGGCGTGCACTGTCCAAACGCCAGTCCCATCACCAGTGTCCCCAGGTTCCCCCGCCCCCAGCCTGCCTCCTGGACAGACACACCTTCAGGTTTGGCTGTTGTGGTGGGGTCTCCCGCTTTCAGTGTTGTTGACTCTGTACTGGAGTACACAGATGTACACTCCTGACACCACAGTGTGCCCGACGTCCTTGACCCCTGCCCCTTCCCAATTACTTTCCCCTAGAGTGTCCAGTTTCTTAGAATACAAACCCTCAGGCTGGTCTGGCTTCCCGTTCTCTGTCTCTGTCTCTGTCTCTGTCTCTGTCTCTCTCTCTCTCTCCCTCCCTCTCTCTTATTTTTGGGCCAGTGCTGGTCTGGGCTCGCTCCTGGCTCTGTGCTCGGGGATCACTCCTGGAGGGGCTTGGAGGACCCTTTCATGCTGGAGATCAAATCCGAGCAGTTGTGTGTTAGGTCCGGTCCCTCTCACCCTGATCTTTGCTTATGTAATGTATTTGGGGTACCCCTCCTGGCTCCATGCTGGGGGGACCAGAGGGCCCCGGGAGGAGACCCAGAAGCCGGCCCGCAGTGCATGCACTCCAGCCCTGTAGCTTCCCGAATCCCCCCTTTGCTTCCTTTCTGTGTGAGTGCTCCCTCACCCGCTCAGGGCGTACTCCTAGCTCTCCGCTCAGGGATCACTCCTGGTTGGATGTGAACGTGGGGCTTGGTTTTTGCCGGCCTTGGAACCTGGGCTGGCCGTGTACAAGGAAAGCACCCTGCCCTCTGTACTGTAACTCCAACTCGCCTTCTCTGTTTATGACTCTATTTCCCCAAATTGTATTCTTTTCTGTGTAAGTTCGGGGTGTGTAGATTCTGTTTTGCAGATGTTCCAACTGTGGCTGTGACCAGCCTTGTCTGATTTCTCTTTTGTTTCTTTCTTTTTTTTTTGCTTTTTTGGGTCACACCCAGCAACACTCAGGGATTACTCCTGGCTCTTCGCTCAGGATTTGCTCCTGGCGGTGCTGGGGAACTATATGGGATGCCAGGGGATCGAGCAAGGCAAATGCCTCCCCGCTGTGCTCTCACTCCAGTCCTTCTCTTTTGTTTCTAAGCAAATGGTGAGCGCTCAGGTCATTTCTGGGTTTCTCTGGTCATCCACTACCTCTGGGGGGACAGTGAAGCTGAACCCCCCAACCCCACTCTATCCCAGCAGGCCTCTCTCGTCCCCGGCGTGTGGCTGGACCTTCCAGGACTCTGCCTGCCCATGTGAGGCGCAGCCCTACTCTGGGCTGGGAACATTCGCTGCCTGTCACCCAGGAGCTGGCTCTGGTGTCTGTCTTTGCTGCTGATGTGTGACCTTGTATCTCCTCCCTAGGTGGGACCGGGTACTAATCATCTGCTCTTCAACATGTTGCCCGGAGGCCCCCGGATTATAACACGGCCCTGGATGTCCCAAGAGACAGGTGAGTGCATGGGTTCCCCCTGAGCTGGGTTCCTGAGGAATAACTAAAATGTTATTTTATTCAAGTAAGATCATATTCCTGAGCAGACCAGGACAGACTCTGTGATAAAAGTTGTTCCAAAGGAAGCCTGGCCTAGCTCTGTGTAGTGTGTGTGCATGTGTATATGTTGATTGTGTGAGTTTGAGTGTGTTTGTGAATGTGTGCATGTGTGAACATGTGAATATGTGTTTGAGTGTGTGGGTATGTGTGTTTGTATGTGTGAGTGTGTGTTAGATTATTTTTATGCGCATGTATGTGAATGTGTGAAATTGTTTTATGAGCATGTGTGAGTTTATATGTGTGAGTGTGTGAGCCTGTGTGTGTTTGTGTGTGAGATTGTTTTTGAGTGTGTGTAGAGGGTTGGGGCCACCCGGGGTGATACAGTTGTGATTCTGCAGCCCCTCTCGCTCCTTTGTGCCTGCAGGAAGCCCGTGTATGGGGTGGAGCTTTGGGGGCCTCTCCCAGAGCTTGGGGCACACAGGCTCTGAGGAGAGCAGGAAGGCGAGGCCGAGGCCAGGGCCCCGCAGTCCTGTGTGAAGACACTGAGAGCTGATTTCATCACAGTTGATATGTTTTTTGTTTGTTTGGGTATGCTGTCTGAGACTCACAGGCATGGGGGCAGAGCTGCTACCGGCTCTCCCTCTGCCCAGCTGCTCATGAGGCACCCGGAAGGGATGGCGGATTCTAGCCCTGGCCCGCCACCCCAGCAGAGCCATGCAAGGAGCCAGACGACCTCCCATTCCATGAGGGCCCCCATTTTCCACATCCGGACTCCCCTCTCATCAGAACTCCATCCAGTAAAGAGCTGATCACAGTCCGGCTTGCGCCGCTTGCGGCCACGCAGTTCATCAATAAATGCTTAAGATCAGAGGTGACTACAAGAGTATGCCACCTGGGGCTGGAGTGATAGCCCAGCGGGTAGGGCGTTTGCCTTGCACGCGGTCGGCCCATGCAGGCCCGGGTTCGATCCCGGCATCCCATATGGTCCCCCGAGCACCGCCAGGAGTAATTCCTGAGTGCAGAGCCAGGAGAAACCCCTGAGCATTGCCGGGTGTGACCCAAAAAAAAAAAAAAAAAAAGAGTATGCCACCAGTATGGCAGAGCCTGGTAAGCTACCCATGTCGTATTTGAAATGCCAAATACCAGTAACTATTAGAGACCTCATTCCCATGACCTGATGGAATGGTTTGAGGTTCTTTATATTCCTGGAGCAAGCAGGTGCCCTTGGGCTCTACTAGCATGAGACAGGACATATGGAGATGTTACTGGTGCCCGCTCAAGCAAATCGATGATGAACGGGAAGACAATGATACAGTGATACAGTGATTGGGTTTGGTGTTTTGGGCAACACCCGGCTGTGCTCAGGGCTCACTCCTGGCAGAGCTTGGATACCGTAGACAGTGCAGGGATTCAAACTGCTTTCTTCCATCCCTGGTAGAAGCAGCGGGTGCGTGGATTGTGACACTTGACAGCTCCTGTGATTTTCTGACTCCTGATAGTCTGGTCCGTGTAGGTAAGGGATCGCCTCTGCCAGCTCGCCCATGCCAGCCTGCTGGCCTCCGTCCCTGTTCCTGGTAATGGGCCGAGAGTAGAGTATGGTGATACAGGCAGAGGCGAGCAGCTCCGGCCAAGGCTGCAAGAGGGGCTGTGAAGGTGGACATGGGCAGGTCAGGGAACCACTTAGGCCCCCAGAGAAAGGCAGCGGGCATGCTGGAAGCCCAGGGCTCAGCCTTTGGAGCTGGGATGCTGCCAGTGTGAGCTGATACCGCCGCCTACCGTGTGTTGTGCGTGTATGTGTGTGTGTGTGTGTGTGTGTGTGTGTGTGTGTGTGTGTTAGGGGGGTCCTGCCACTGCTGCTCCTGCCTGGCCCCCAGTTCTCGCCATGTGACCGGATCCTTTGCTCTCAGGGCCCTGTTAGGGCGGCGGCTTTTCCACGTGGACTTACCGGCAAGGCTACGACGTCAGCATTCCCGTCTACAGCCCGTTGTCCGCTGAGGTGGAACTTCCGGAGAAAGCAGCTGGGTGAGGTGGGGGAGCTGGGAGGTGCTGAGGGGGTCTGGGGGCTGCCTCGGTGGGGAGAGGCAGGAGGTGCAGGCCAGGGCCCACCGCTGTGGATGCGCCCGCGGGAAGCATCCAACACCGTTCGCTGGTGTGGGGTCGAAGCTGTGGCTCCTGCTCTCCGTTACCTCTTGGAGAGAGATCAGCGCCCCTTGCCCCACTCCTCGCTTCACCCCGCCTTACTGGGACTAAGATCACTATCACTGTCACTGTCTTCCTCTTCATCATCGATTTGCTCGGCGGGCCCCAGTAACATCTCCATATGTCCTGTCTCATGCTAGTAGAGCCCAAGGGCACCTGCTTGCTCCAGGAACATAAAGAGCCTCAAACCATTCCATCAGGTCATGGGAATGAGGTCTATAATTGTTACTGGTATCTGGCATATCAAATACGACACGGGTAGCTTGCCAGGCTCTGCCGTGTTGGTAGCATACTCTTGTAGTCATCTCAAAATCCAGCATTTATTGATGAACTGCCGCTGAGCCGGGCTGTGATAGGCTGGTCTGCTGGGTGGAGATATGGGATTAGGATATATGCAGGGGTAGAATTTCTGCCTCACACCGTCATTCTAGCTGCCTTTTAAACTTTTTAATTTATTTAATTTTAATTAATTTACTTTTTGGCCTTTGGGTCACACCTGGTGATGCTCAGGGGTTACTCCTGGCTCTGGACTTAGGAATTACTCTGGCAGTGCTTGGGGGCTCATATGGGATGCCGGGGATTGAACCTCGGTTGGTCGCATGCAAGGCAAATGCCCTCCCGACTGTACTATTACTCCGGCCCTTTAATTTTTTTTAATTAAATCACCATGAGATAAACAGTTATAAAGTAGTTCATGATTGGGTGTCAGTCATATAATGTTCCAGCAACACCCGTCCCTTCACCAGTGCGCATTTCTTGCCACCAATGTCCCCAGTTTCCCGCCTGCCACCCCCAGTCTGTGTCTGCAGCAGACATTTCCCACCCCTCTTCCTCTCTCCCTCTTTCTCTGTCTCTCTCTGCCTGCCTTTTTGAGGAGCTGCCGTGCTTCCCATTTCCACCCCTGGGGTGTGAGGATTGGAGTTTCATATTTGGAGAAATGCCAACTCTCTCTCTCTCTCTCTCTCTCTCTCTCTCTTTCTTCTTTCTCTCTCTTTCTCTCTGTTTATTTCAGAACGCTGGCCATCCTAGTGGTTAGGAAGTGTGTATCTCATGGTTTGATTGCATTTCTCTCGTGGATGCATAATAATGCTGGGTAGAGCTGACCGTGGGTGTATTGGCTATTGATAGAAATTCCCGTGTCAAATCATTTGACCTTTGTTTTTTGTCTATTTTTTCCCTACTTTTTGGACCATGCGTGGCAGTACTTGGAGCTTATTTCTGGCTCTGTGCTCAGGGATCACACCTGGTGCGCTCTGTGGGTCGTCTGGGGTGCTTGGGGTCAAACCTGGGCTGACCGCAAAGCTCCCAACCCACCATACTATCTCTTTGAACAACCCACCATACTATCTCTTTGAACCCTAATTGGGCCATTGGGCCATTTCAGTCTGGGTTTTGTTTTTGCGGTTGAGAGATGGTATAAAGGGATTCACGGGCTCAGGTACCTTCTCCTTGGTGTAGGGTTTTAGCCAGAGGAATGGCCGTAGGACACCGCAGGAGTGTTGCCGGACTTGGGCCGAGGCCTGCCCTCTGCTGGCCAGAGGGGGAATTTCTCCCACTCCTTGAGCTGGCCTGCCCTGTGCTGGTTGCTTGGCCCAATCCAGGCTCCCGCCTCCTTTCCTCCCTGCCCCTCTACCTGGAGACGATGAGGCGGTGACCTGCTGCCAGATGAGGGCAGCCCTACGGGGCGGGCGGGGGGGCGGGGTTCCCACATCTCATCAGGGCTGAGCTCTCCAGCGAGGGCCTGGCTGTTAATTTTGCTCTTTGGTCTCTCTCGCTGGTACTTCCCTGGGAAGCCGCGGCTACTGCTGTTGACGGTTCCTGCTTGCCACTGCACAGGTCTGGGCCTAGCCCAGCACTGGTCACTTTCTCTCTGAAACAGACCAGAATAGGGGACCTGCAGCCGCTGAGCAGGACGGGGCCCACCTTCGCTGTCCGCTGTGCTGCTGTGGAGGTGCAGGGCGGCCCCACTAGCCATTTTCCTTTTTTGTTGCAAAAAAGAAAATCAAACTCACCTTCAGTGATCATTGGCATCAGTGGGCGCCTTCTAGGGTGTGATGGGCCCTGGTGTTGGAGGAATGAATGTTAGGGCTCCGGATCACACCTGCGCATTTGTGCTGGCCAGGGGGTGGTGGTGGAGTGGGGGGGCCCCCAGGGGTAGAGTGAACAGCCCTGGGCACTGCCCCCGGGTGGAGCTGCCCCTCGGGTCTGAGTCTTCGCCTGTCCTGGCACTGTTCATCCTTTGGGCTTCTCCTTCCCCTCCTGGTCACTCCCTTCCTGGCAGCGAGCAGCCGGGCTCTCAGCCCAGCCTCTCCACTGTCGTGTAAGTGTGAAGTGTGACCCAGGTTCTGTGGCTGCCACTTGTCCTGATCCCCTGCACTGCCCCCTCCTCCCTGCGCCCCATCTTCCAGTGCCTCTCCCTCACCGCTGGCCCAGGTGCTGTCCTGTGGAGCCCCCTTGTGGTGACACCACCATAGTTGCCCCCTGCTGTCCCTGCCCAGTGGAGACCCCCTCTTCCGGGCTGCCCAGAGATGTCCTCCTGACTCATTAGCGGGACAGCCATCCCACGTGCCGCCTGGACAGGAGCCCTTGTTCCCTGCCTGGGGCTCTCGGCCCCGTCACTCCTGGTCTCTTGAGGTTCCAGCAGTCTGTATCGCCGTCCCCACTGCAGCGGCCTGTCTGTTCCTACTCGCGACAGCCCAGCGCAGCGCTCTGTAGCTGTGCACCCGGCGGTGGCCAGGCACACGTGTGCACAGAAGCGTGTAGCGTGTGCTCTGGGTGATCCGCATACACAGGTGCTTCCTCAGAGCGTGCACATGCGTGCATGCATGTGTGTGTGCGTGTGCGTACATGTGTATGTGGATGCGTGACTGTGTGCGGCTGAAGCCCATCTGGCTTCCTCCCGCCGGCGCTCAGCAGCCTCTACCATCCTGCTCTGTCCTCCCCAGCCCGCGCCGGTACTTCCTGCTATCCTCACAGATGGGCCTCCACGCCGAGTACCGGGACGAGCTGGAGGCGCTGCAGGCCAGGCACGGCGACTCCGGTGCTGGTGCTGGACAAGTGCTCCAACCTCTCGGAGGGTGTCCTCTCGGCGCGCAAGCGCTGCCACAAGCACCAGGTCTTCGATTACCCGCACGTGCTTCAGGTGAGTGTGGGGCTAAGTGTGGGGCTGGTAGACTTGGGGGACCATGTGGGGTGCTGGAGATTAATCTACATCGGCTGCGGGCAAGTCAAACACCCTAGCTGCTGTACTGTTGCTCCGGCCCCAGTTGGGTCTTTTCATATCCTGGTTTACCTGTCACAGGTATTTTTTTCCCCCTCCTGTCTGTCTCTCCTCTGCCAGCATGCCCCACCTTGTGGGATTGAATGAGTAAATGGGCAAAGAAATGTCTTGAGGCTTTGCTTTTGTCAGATGGACTGTTTGTAGACAGAAGCATGTCTGTTAGATGCGGTGGAGAGATTTTACCTTGCTCTTTTTAGAGGGGGAATAGAGGGAATTGGAGCCACACTCAGCAGCACTCAGGCCTTAGTCCTGGCTCTGCACTCAGGGACCACTCCTGAAGGGGCCTTGGGACCATAGGGGATGCCAGGGATCGAAGCTGGGTCGACTACACGGAAGGCAAACACTTTACTTGCCATCCTGTCTCTGCCCAGTGCCCTCCCTTTCGGGGGTGTCTAGCAAGCCCGATGTGACAAGGTACGGTTATTCTGGTCCCGGGCACTGCTCGGCTGCGGGGCTGTGCTTTTCCTAGACACTGGGGCCGAGGGAAGCCCGGTCAGCGGGTCACACACTGTTGAGCGCCCAGAGGACTGGACATTTGCACATTTTCATAGCGTCCACCCAGGGGTGGGAGTCTGGAGCCGGTTGTGCCTCGCCACCTTAATCTGTGGCCTCCTGCGTTTGAGGGCGCGTGCGCGCCTCTGGAGCCTCTGCGTGACAGCCCGTGGCGCGTTGCCGTTGGCTCTCTCGGTCTCCGCTTCCGTGTGGGCGTAAGGAGGCGTCCACATAGCTCGACTTCAGCCCTGGGGAGGGAATTGTGGCCTGCGGGCACCAGGCCAGGAGTGCCGAGCTAGTGACCCCTACCCCTTCTTGTGTCCCACACAGGAGGCTACTTTCTGCGTGGTCCTTCAGCGCAGGCTGGGCCAGGCGGTGCTGAGTGACGTGCTGCGGGCCGGCTGTGTCCCAGTCATCATGGCGGACTCCTACGTGCTGCCCTTCTCGGAGGTTCTTGATTGGAAGAGGTGGGTGTCGCCTTCCCGGAGCTTCACTTGCTGCAGACTGTCATTGCCACGCCGCAGGTTGGGCAGAGATCCACACCTGGTGGCCCGTGGCGGGCCTGTTTCCCAGCAAGAGGGTTTGTGGGTGCAGAAATGTGGTGGGGAACTGTGGGTGTGTGGCAAGTCAGATATGGCGGGCGGCGGGTCTTAGGAACAAAATCCCAGTGAAATAGCCATATCCTGCCTTTCCGTGTTGTTGGCGGCCGGCTCTGTGCTGTCGTGGCAGGGTGGAGTAGTTGCTGCAGAGATTCTGTGGCCCACGGTGCTGACCTACTTGCTTTTTTTCCCTTTATGGAAACCGTTTAACACCCTTGGTCTAGAGCAGTGACTCTTTTTTTTTTTTTTTTTTTTTGCGTCACACCCGCGACGCTCAGGGGTTACTCCTGGCTTTGCACTCAGGAATTACTCCTGGCAGTGCTTGGGGACCATATGGGATGCCAGGGATCGAACCCGGGCCGGCACAGGCCGGCCGCATGCAAGGCAAACGCCCTACCCGCTGGGCTGTCGCTCCGGCCCCTAGAGCAGTGACTCTTGACTGGAGCAATAATCCAGTGGGGAGGGCGTTTGCCGTGCTTGCGCTGACTCACGAGGATCACTCTTCGGCATCCCACAGTCCCCTGAGCACCACCGGAGTAAGTCCTGAGCGCAGAGCTAGGGGTAATCCCTGAGCATTGCTGAGTGTCGACTGTATCACTGTTTTCCTGTTCATCATTGATTGGCTCGAGCGGGCACCAGTAACATCTCCATATGACCTGTCTCATGCTAGTAGAGCCCAAGGGCACCTGCTTGCTCTAGGAACATAAAGAGCCTCAAAACATTCCATCAGGTCATGGGAATGAGGTCTATAATTGTTACTGGTATTTGGCATATCCCACGGGATGTCAAAAGATCACGTGGCCGCCCACCTACAAGATGATGAGATTTCCTTGTTAAGACCCTGAAGGAACGGTTTGAGGCTCTTCATATTCCTGAATCAACAAGATGCCATTGGGCTACATTGGCACGTGATACGGTCCAATGGAAATGTTACTGGCGCCCGCTCGAGCAAATCGATGAATAACGGGTATTCAAGTGATCAAGTGATTTGGCATATCAAATACAACACGGGTAGCTTGCCAGGCTCTGCCGTGCGGGTGGCATACTCATGTAGTCATCTCTAAATCCAGCATTTATTGATGAACTGCGTGGCCACTTAGAAAAAAAACACAAATAATAGAGCAGTGACTCTTGACTCAGGGGAAGAGTTTCATCTCCAGTGCCCTGTCCTTGAGGAAGGCTGGGTTTTGCCTCCTTGGGAAATTGTGGTTTGCAGCCACAGTTGAAAAGCACAGCGCTGCTGTCTGTGAGTTTGCACCAGGCACCGGATGGACATGGAGGAGCCTGAGTGGGAGTGTGGGGCCCAGGAACATTCTGGAGAACAGAGGGACCAGGATGGTGGTGTGGGTTAGGGCAGCGGGACCTACAGCTGCCCGGTCTGGCCTGGGGCATTTTACGACACCAGCATGTGAGAGGTTAACGGAGATGGTAGGTTGATGGCTCATCTTGGCCTTTGTGTCCAGTGTCCCAGTGTTTGGCCAGGCGGGTGCTGACGTTTCTCTTTCTCAGTCACGGGGTCTCCCAATGGAGACCCAGCGCCGTCAGGGTGTGGGTGTGGGAAAGTGTCCCGTGAGGCGCCCTGATATCAAACTTCTGCTCCCGCGTAGGGCGTCAGTGGTGGTGCCTGAGGAGAAGATGCCGGAGGTGTTCACCATCCTGCAGAGCATTCCCCAGAGGCAGGTTGAGGAGATGCAGAGACAGGTGAGGCCGTGGGCGCTGCACGTGAGTGGTGGGGGTCGTCTCATGGTCTTGGCGCTCATCAGCCAGGCTCCAGCCAGAGCCATGGTGGGGGCTGCCTGCCTCCCCCGTGAGGTCAGAGCCGGGGGAGCACGCCGGCCCCCCACCTTCGTGGGTGTGCACCCCTGCCCGCCAGCACTCTCCCGGCCCTGCCTCCGGGCTTGTGGACTTCCTCTTCCTGCTCTCTGGCTCCTGGACTTCTGTGACTTACTTGGGTCTTTCTGAGCCCACCAGGATGTGGTCTGTGCCCCTTGGGTCAGTGCCAGCTGTTGCGCTGTCTCCCGTGTGCCTCTTGCGGGGATGAGCCCTTCATTTAAGGAAAAATAATATCCTCCTTGGTGGGCTGGAGGTGATAGCGGGCTGGGCCCTTGCCTTGCGTTTGGCCAACCTGGGTTAGATCCCGGCACCCCGTCTGATTCCCCTGAGCACCACTAGGTGGTAATTCCTGGGCACAGAACCAGAGTCATCGCTGAACTCTACATGGGTGGCTACACCACCCATGTAGCCCCAAAACCCCCACAGAAAGAAATTCTCCTTGATTTCTCCGGGTGTAGGAGAGAGTGAGTCCGTGCGCGAAGTTGAGGGCAGCCTCCGGGTGCTGGCACCGAGCTGCTCAGGCCGGAGGAGCTGTAGCCTCTGGGAAGCGTCTCCTCCTTCCGGAGCTCTCTGGAGGGGGCCAGGCTGGGGCTTCTGCCAGTCGGTGGGACTGAGGGAGAGAGCCGGTGCTTTCCTTAGGACTGAGTTTCCCGAGTGGACAGTACTGCGCCCCGCCCACTCACTCCTAGCCCGCGGTGGGTGAGCCATGGTGCACTCTGTGTTTTCTGGCCGTTCGCTTAAGGTGGATTCCCGGGGGGCGGATGTGGTAGAGCGGGACCGAATGATGCTTTTTCCTGAGCAGGTGGGGGAGGGTGGCTGTGCCTGACCAGACAGGAGTCCGCGTGGGAAGCAGCTGCTTGGCGCGTGGAGGGCGGGCGTTTGAGCACGGGCTTCTCGGAGCTGCGTGGGCCTGTTGGTGCCAGCAGAGGGCTCCATCGACTTTGCAGTGACTTGTGTTAACTGTCCAGGCTCTGACTCTTTGGAGGCCCCGGCGCAGGGTCTGCCGCAGGCTGTCTGCGGAGGAAGGCGCACAGCTTGGTCTGGCTTCGGCACAGAGCCAGGGCTTGCGAACTGACCCCAGAGATGTGGGGCGGCAGCTTGGGGACTGGTGGGGGGCCGGGCATTTTTTTGCCGCTTCGCGGTGGCCCCCATGGCTTTGGGGGGGGGGAATGTCCTGAATGTGTGACTTGAGGACAAGGCTGGAAGCCCTGGGAGAAAGACACTTACCTCTGCCAAGGGAAAGTAGCTTCCAGGCTCCTCCTGACTTGGCGTGTGCCTGGGAACCGCCTCTTCCTCATGTCCAGGGCTAGGGCCCAGAGCGAGCACAGAGAGTTTTCAAGAATAGTCCAGCTCTGGTCTCGGTGTCACTCCCGAAGGCCAGCCTCACACGGGGGGCGCAGGTGGCTGAGCCTGGTTCCCTTTGCTTTCATGGATAAGTCAGCCGCCAGCAACCAGCTCCTTCCCTGAGGGCAGTATGTGAGGGGTGAGAGAGCCTTAGCCCTGGGCCTTTGACTGTTCAATCAGTGTTCGTTGAGTGGAACCCTAACTACTTGCTTTAGTTTTCATTTTTGGGCCGCACTCGCCGGTGCTCAGGGGTTGTTCCTGACTCTGCACTCATGGCAGGCTTGGGGGACCATATGGGGTGCCAGGGATCGAAACTGGGCCAGCCATGTGCAAAGGCAAACACCCTATCCGCTGTATTATTTCTCTCTCCAGCCCCTAGGTGTTTTTCTTCTCTTCACGTTTATTTGTTTAAAACAAAGCTCTATGATAGGAGCAAATAAGAAATTTGTTCCTCTCTCCCTGTCCAGCCCATGACCCCTAGAGGGCTCTAGCACAACCCTCGGGGAGTGTGGATAGGAGCAGAGTTTTAGAGTTTCCCGGGCCCACCGAAATGGAAGGGAATGGAAGGGTGGGCCCCAGTTGCTAGAAGTGTGTGCGTGCGCGTGTGCGCGCGTGTGGACTTGAGGTGGTCTGAGAGATAGAACATTCCAGCCTCTGTCTTCCTCACACTGCGGGGGCAGGAAAAAAAATCTCTATCGAATATTTTTCCAGTGCTTCACTGGAGCATTCAGCACCCCCTTCCGTACACCCCCACTCTGTTTCCCTGGAGACACAGAAAACAAACAAACAAACAAAAAAGCCAGGACCTCAGAGGGCTGGAGAGCCCCAGACTGGATCGTTAGAAATGTTTGTGTGGATAGAGGGGAAGGTGTAAATGGATCCCCAGTTTATCTGTTCGCTGGAGTTTCCAAACATTCTTTTATAGGCTGGTGGCTCCGCCAGCCCTGACCCCTCACCCTGGCCACACTAGGAGGTGGAAGTCAGGAGCCTGCCTCGCCTTTGAACTCCCCTTTGTACTCCCCTGACTCAGAGCCTTTGAGGTGGGAGAAACATCCCGCATCTTCTTTCCTCCCGAGCCTGCTCGAGGCGAGTTGAGAGCTTGAGTTGAGAGCTCCCATCCTGGGCCTCGCCATAGTGCCGGCCCCTCCCGACCCCCTTTACTTTCCCCACTAAAGCTCACCAAGGGCTGTGCAGAGGAGGAGGAGGAGGAGGGTGGAAGAAGAGCAAAAAGAAGGAAGAGGGAGAGAAAGAGAAGGAAGAGAAAGGAGGTAGAAGAGGAGGAGGAGGAGGCAGGGAGGAGGAGGAGGGGTGAGGGGTAACGCGCTGATTGGGAAAAGACAGAGCGCTTGTGTTTGAGACAGCAGAGCCCCCAGATGTACCCTTGTCTATCTGGACTATGGGCTGACCCTGCCGGGATGGGGGACGGCGCCCCTGGTCTGTACCTAGGCACGCAGCTGGGCTCCCTGTTCATAGGTGAGGCCCTTTATGGAGGCTCCTGTTGGCTCTTGACCACAGCCCAAGTCAGTCCAGTGACAGAGGGTTTCCTTGGGCACGCCACCTCGCGTGGTGCACGTGGAGGTCCCCTGAATGGGCTTAAGCCACCTAGCTGGCAGGTGGAGGAGCCCTTTGGAAGCCAGGGCCCTCGGGGCCAGGGGAGTGTAGGCATTAGGCAGCCCCTTGCTTGCTCATGTTGCAGAGCCTGGTTCTGCCCCCCCAGCATTGCATGGTCGCCCCAGCACCACTGCATGTGGCCCGGGCACCAGCAGTGGGCCTGAGCATCACCTGTCCTTGGGCCCAATCTTGAGCCTGTGGCTTGGTTGCTCAAGAATCCTTGGGAGTGACCCCTGGCCTTCCCCTGCTCCCCACCCCCGAAATACTGGTGTAGTGGTCAGAGCCCCCTGGATTCTCAGGTGGACCGTAGCAGGCTCCCTGGCGTCACAGATGCGCTCTGTGCAAGGGCCCTCCCCAGGCAGGGTGAGACGCCATGTTTGTTTCTCTCTTTCGGATGCTGACTGCTCCTGCGCAGCTCGCTGTGGGGGCTAGAGCCCAGGTTGCACCCGCCGATCCCCGCCACACTCCCCGAGCTGTTATCATTGGCGCATATAATGGAGGAGAGACAAATTATGTCCCTGGTGAGGAATGGAATCTCTAAGGTTTCCATTTTGTTTCCATATGTGTGTGTGTGTGTGTGTGAATATATATCTATCATTTAGCAGATATATAGTTTCAAATGTTGGTTCTTCTGTAATTTATTTTTTGGTCAGGAATTAAAGTTGTGTAGTAATTTATTTTGTGAAGGTTCTTGTCTAAAACGTTTCCCTTGCTCCCTTCCTTCCTTCCTTCCTTTTGGGCCACACCTGCAGTGCTCAGGGATCACTCCTGATGGGGCTCAGGGGCCGTCTGCAGTGCTGGGGATCTAACGGGTCGGCTGTGTGTATGGCCAGGGCCCTGACCACCTGCCCTGTCTCTCAGACCCTTCGGTTCTTACTTTCATAAAGTGATTTGCGATTGCTTGAGATCGGCTTGAGATCTTGGATCGTGGCTGCCGTGGCCGGTGGCAGTGAGGGAGTGGTGTGGGTCTGTCCCACCCCAAGGCCCCAGCCTCCACCCCAAGGGCACAGAGCAGGCTTTTTCAGCAGCTTAGTGTGGTTGGCAGTGGGAAAGAAGAGTTTAAGCTAATTCAGAAAACTTACCTGAATTTCTTTTTTTTTTTCACGCGAGGTAATCAAGGATAAAGTCATCTTTCCAAGATAGTGTGACATGTGGGACCAGAGAGTGTTTTCCTCAATCTTTCAGCCTGTTTTTTTTTTATTTTATTATTTCCCCCCAAATATCATTACATCTAGACTACATTGAAGTGCCTTAGTCCTGGATCCACAGTGTTCCAACACCCATCCCTCCACCCAAACCCATCTACCACCACCAGTCCCCACCTCCCCTCCCCCTCCCCCCACCGATTCTGCATGTCATTTCCTTCGTCTCTAATCTCCTTCCCGACAAACTTTCCTGTCTTCATGGAATACAGTGCATTAAATGACATTACTGTTTCCTTTTTGTGGACCGCGGCCGCTTCTGGGCTCGAACTGGTCTTGCTCAGTTGATCTGTTCGTGGGTCAGTTTCTCAGCTCCACAGCGGTGGTGGCTAGGTGATGGGCGGTTTCATGCTCCGGGACCCCCAGAGGCGATGGGCCAACCAAAACCCTTCCTCGGTCCAGCTGGCTCGGCGCGAGCCGGCTCCAGTCTCCCCGCCGGCGGCTCTGCAACTGGTTCCCAGGCAGTTCCTGCGGTCCCCAGGCCGGCAAAATGGAGGAGGGGAGTGGCTAACCCTGACTCCATCTGGGACCCAGTGATTCCCGCTGGGAGCCGCCACCTGGGCTCGAACTGGTCTTGCCAGTTGATCTGTTGGGTCAGTTTCTCAGGTCGGACGCGAAGGTGGTGGCTAGTGTGATGGGCGGTTTCATCTGGCTGCTTCGGACCCCCAGGGCTGGCCAACACCCAAACCCACTGCCCTCCCGGATCCTATCATGAGCTGGGCTCGCGGCGCTCCAGTCTCCCCAGCCGCTCCCATATGGTTCCCAGGCAGTTCCTGGCGGGTCCACCAGGCTCGCAAATGGAGGGGGGGAGTGGCTAACCTGACTCCATCTGGCGTCCCAGTGATTCCCGCTTCTGGAGCGCCACCTGGGCCGAACTGGTCTTGCTCAGTTGATCTGTTCTGGGTCAGTTTCTCACCCGGACAGCGAAGGTGGTGGCTAGTGTGATGGGCGAGTTTCATCTGGCTGCTTCGGACCCCCGAGGCGTGGGCCAACACCCAAAACCCACTGCCCTCCCGGGATCCCATCAGAGCTGGGCTCGGCGCGAGCGGGCTCCAGTCTCCCCCAGCCGCTGCGCTCTGCTACTCAGCCTGCATTTTTGACGGGGTGGGGGCCGTTGTTTTTAAGCCACAAATCCTGGAGTGAAGCTGACACTCAGGGCCTCGTCCCTGGACATGACGAAGCAACGTGGAGCAGGTTTTGTTTCTCGTTTCCAGGAGTAACTTGGCCAGTGCGTCATCCTTGCCTCCCAGCGTGTCCTTGAGGCTCGGTTTATACACGGATGCGGAATCTAGAGGGATTAAAAAAAAGCTGAAAAATGCTCCCCGTCTCCTTCCCTTCCCCCACTGCTCCACTCTGTCTCCAAGTGCCACTACATCCTTCTGCTATGCACGAACAAGCTCCCCTGGTTAACCCTGGACTAGGCCAAGGCGGCTGCCTGTACTGTTCCGCCCATGACACCAGCAGCCGTGATCAGCCGGAGTCTCAGGCTGGCGGGGCGGAACCTGGAGACGGGTGTGAGTGCTTTAAATGTCACCGTGTTCAGTTCAGTAGTGCCTAAGCCCCCTGCACTGGGGTATTCCTGAGCGTGTCCGACTGTGTTGTGGAGACGGGTCAACGCGTGTCATTTCACGCAGGATAAAATGAGGCCCCGCGTAATTTTGCTCACCAGGAGAAGAGGTCTTTTAGGTGCTTCGCTTGCTCCCCTCCCCCCCAACCCCCGTTTTCAACTTTAGTGTTAAGAACCTTATTGGAGAAAAAGGCCTTTGCCCAGTATCTGATGAGAGGCCAAGAAAAGCATTTTAATAGAACTGTCTGAAATTTATAGCCCACGAGGGCCCGCGGATAAATTTTCCTGTCTCTCAGGTTGGGGCTGATTTGCAGTCCTTTTGGAAAGCTGCTGAGATTTAAATCCTCACCGGCCAGATGGAGGGACCCAAATGTTGCTTTCTTTGGCAGCCCGGCCACACCTGGCCACGGGCAGAGGTGAGCCGGGCCGTGGTGCAGCTTAGCTGTTCCGTCATGCAACCAGGCTCAGCCTGTTTGGGAACTTTCGGAGAACAGCGTACCTAAACATCCTCCAGATCCAAAACTGGAGTGGTTCATTGCACTCGATTGACACCAATCGCTGTGCTGGTGTCATGGGCTAGAAGGGCAGGAGGGCCCTTCTCCAGAGAGTGGGAGTGACCCAAAGGAGCGAGGGCACAGGGGGCACGCTGGGCTGGACGGCACCCGAGCTGCTTGGTGAGGGGCGCCATGGCTCCTGAAGGTGGGTGCCTGACTGGAACAGAGGGCGCGGGCTAGGGCAGGGCAGGGTGACATGTGGTACTGGAAGGATGCATGATGTGATGGCAGGCGCAGGAGACATCACGTAGATATCTGGGGCATACAGAAGGGACCTTACTAAATCTTCAGTTTTGTCTCAGGGTAATGGTTCTCTCCAGCACCCTGACCTAAGCCCTGCTTGGGCTGTCCGTCCACTGGCTGGCTGTCCATCCATCCGGTCTCTTATCTTTTCACAAGCTTCTTCTTCTTTTTTTTTTTTTTTGGGTCACATCCAGCAATGCTCAGGGGTTACTCCCTGGCTCTGCACTTAGGAATTACTCCCGGCGGTGCTCGAGGGACTATATGGGATGCTGGAGATCGAACCGGACCGGCACGGGCGGACACGTGCAAGGCAAACGCCCTACCCACTGGGATATCTCTCCGGCCCCCTCCCCTTTTTTTTCTTACCTCAGTAAATCCTGGGATGATGGTCAGGGTGGCAGGGGTGGGAAGGTGCAGAGAATGGAGCTGAAGGCTGTGGAATTCTGTCTGTGTCCCGCTGGCGCCATCTGCACGACCTGGAAGAGGCCCTGGTCTGGGATGGACAGTTGGGAGGAGCCTCCTGGTAACCGGAGTTAGCAGTGCAGATGGGTTATGCATTTCCTCCCGGCTGGGGCTCAGGCTTCTGCCCTGTGGTTTTCTGTGTCAGAGCTCGGAGGAAGGTTCCCTCTGCCTCTCCGTTGGGGTCGGCCTGGCTCGGTACTCTCAGCGCTTCTCTTGCGTTGAGGACTGCTCCTTCTCCCCTTTCTAATAAAATAAGCAAAGGAGAAGAAAGCTTTATGCTGTTTCTCCCTCTCTCCTACTGCGTTCTCTGCCAAATCCTGCTTTTATTTATTTGTTTATTGGCACCGAAGAAGTGAAATTGGCTGAGAAAAGTTAGCATCGATGGACTTTGGGGTGGCAAACAGTGGAACTGAGTTTACTGGGTCTGAACCTAGCAATAAAGGCATACGTGTTGAAAATCATTTTTACACTGGAAACTTAAAAAAACACATTTATTTTCAGTGGTTTTGTACAGGCTGTTCCCAGTACAACTCAGAGTTCAGCGCCTCTCCTGATGTTGCTGGGCCTCTCAGTGCTCAGGACCTCCAGGGCTACTGAAACAGTGCTCACGCCTACTGATGGGCAGGGAGTGGGGGTGGGTGGTGGTGTCGGGGATCGAACCCAGGGCCTCGAACACGCTAGCCCTGAGAGCTGGCCCTGAGCTGGCCCTGAGCGGCGCAAGCGTGTGACTTTAAGAGGGGTGGTGCTGTCTTTCAGGAATGGATGTTGCGGGTGGTGGCTATAGGTCAGCCACAGAGCACTTACCTGGCGCGAGCAAGGCCCTGGGTTTGACCCCTGACACCACCAGTGGCAGAGAAAGGAAGAGCTACTGCTTGTCCCCGCCTGAGAGGGAGATACATTCCCGAGAGGAGCCCCGGTCTTCTCCCTCCCGTGACCTCTGTCCCCTGCCCCCTGTCCCCACTCCCAGCCCCTCATTCTTCCTTGCTGGCTCCATCCCACATTTGAAATCCCTCAGGAAGGGGAGAGCAGAAACAAACCCAGCCCCCACATTGTCTATCCCCCCAGCCCCCTGTGGTCTGGGCTTACGGAGGGGGGGTGTCTAAGATATCCCCCCCCCCCCCTGTGGTCTGGGCTTCTGGGGGTGGGGTTGGTCTAAGAGCCATCATAAATCTGCAACTCATAGTGGTGCCATGTTAAAGACCGCAGTCGGCCGCTTGCCCTGAACCCTGCCCTCTCTCTTTATGGCCGTCTTTGGCTCTTCTTCCTAAAGAGGCCCCACGGAGTCATTGGAAAGTTCTTATCAGTGTGCTGACAGCTATATGGGCCTCTCTGCCCCGTCCGGGGGCTCGGGCTGGCGTGTGAAACGGGATCTGAACACTGAGGAGAAATGCCTGGTACGAGGGGTGGAGTGGTGGGCGGAGCCGGTGGAGCCAAAAGCCCGCAAGGCCAGGGAACACGTGCGGGCCCAGAGTCTTGCGTAGCCCCCTCAACCCCCACTCCGAGATTATGGGAGAGAGGGAGAGGAGCCAGGAGTAAGTTGGGGCTCACCAGGACAGGTCTGCCCCAGGCCTCTTTATCCCCAGGCTCCAGATACCCGGCCCTGTATCCCGGCCCTGCTGCTCCAGCCAGCGGGCGGGCTGCTCCGGGAAGGAGACCCCCCGTTCCCAGGTTGTCGTCCCCCTAAAGGCGGCCGTGTGCTCTCTCTGTCCCAGTGATCCAGCTGATGCTGCCCTGACTACAGCCCGATGCACCATCCCCAGGTCCTTGGCCTGGCCCCGGTCCACAGAGCTGCCGAGAGCAGGGGCTGGAAGCCGGCCCCTCCGCCCCTCCTTCCACGCCTGCTGCTGGAAAACCATGGCCAGGAAAAGCCATTTAGCTGGAGGCGGGCCAGCAGCCTGCCGGGGCTTCGCTTCTCTGGCATCTCCGCCCGAATGTTTTCCAGCGCATCCCTGCCCGCCTTCACCACTGAGTTTGGGGGTGGGGGGGGCTGCAAACTGGCCTTTGCCCTCAGAGCACACGTTGTCTCTGCCCACACCACTCTGGCACATCGGAGGAGCAGCAGGAGGAGGCTGGGTGGGCCGGAAGGAGGCCCAGTCCAGGGGCGAGCCCAGGGGGCCCGCCACACCCTTTGGGCTCAAGCAAAGAGCCCTCCTTGCCATCCCAGCTACTTTTGGGCCGGTGCCGTTCCGCAAGTGCCTTCAGTACTTTATTTATTTTTTGGCAGAGGAGAGGCGGGTGGTGCGCGGGGACCAAACCGAGGGCCTCACACGTGCACGACAAGTGCTTTGCTGCTGAGCCGCATCTCGGCCCAGGCCTGCTGGGTTTTTAAACAGCCATTTAATTTGAGGCGGAGCCAAAGGCAAAGGGATTTTTTATAGTGAGTTAGTCCAATTATACAGCTGCTGCTCCAGGATTGATGCTTTCCATGGAGTCGACAATGAAAGGCAAACAAAAAGTGATGCAGGTTTGTTTTATTACTGGTGTAGTTCCTGTGGGGGTGAGAGTAATTAGGTATAAAAACCAAATGAGCAAGAAAGCAAAATAAAATGCCCACAAATGCCAAAGCGAGGCGCCTCTCTCCCTCCCTCTCTCTCTCCCTTGCTCTCTCTCTCTCTCTCCCACCCCTTCTCTCTTTCTCTCCCCCTTCCTCTCTGTCTCTGTATTTCTGAGCACTCCATTGCTACGTTGATATTCTGTAACTAGTCAAGAAGTTTGAGGAACTGGGTGCCTGTATGCTGTTGCTTATGGTTTTAATTTTTAACAAACAGTTTCAGTCCTATTAGACTTAGGGTCTCTGACTGTTTTCCATCTGGGTTGGACTTTGGGGCCACACCCATAGTGCTCAGAATTCTCTCCTGGCTGGTGCTTGGGGTGCCACTCGCGGCCCTACGGGGACCAGGAAGTGTCGGGGATGGGACCGAGGACCTCCAGCATTTGGAGCAGGTGCTCAGCCCCTCACCTACCTGTGTCCCGGGGTGTGGGAAGTGTTTGTTGCTTGGCCTTGTCAGAGGGTCCCTGGGGACGGACACAAGGGTGCTGTCCCCCGTGCTGGAGGCTGGAGAGCCACCAAAAAGTTAACGCAGCAGGGAGAGTGCTTGCCCTGCATGCAACCGATCGGGTTCGATCCCCGGCATCCCATAGGGTCCCCCCTAGCACTGCCAGGAGTAATTCCTGAGTGCAGAGCCAGGAGTAACCCCTAAAACATCTCCGGGTGTGACCTAAAAAGCAACAAACAAACACACAAATAAATAAATAAAGACATAGAGTAACAGTGCATTCCGTTCCTGAGGGCATTGCTTTGGGGTGTGGTTCACCCCCACGATGCTGGGGCCCCCTCTGCTGTGCCTGCTCACCCCTTACTCCTGGGCACTGTTCTCCCCAAGGGGCGGGTCTTGTGCGTCGTTTCTGAGCCTCTGTTGCCCCTGACGGTGAGCACAGGTGGAGCCTCGCAGAAACATCCCTCTTCTCTCAGCCAGTAACAGCCAAGAACCGAGCAGTCCGGTAAAGAACCCACTGTTTCCGTCTTCAGTGAGGGCAAAGCGGACCCTCGGGACTTCCGTCTGTGGTGTGCGGTGTTCTGGCTTCCTGGGCAGCGTAGAGGTTGGTGGAATTCAGAGCCACGCCATGCCATGCTCCTTGGCACCGCATGTGATTCGCAGCCTGGCAGGAGCACCCGTCCTCGTGGGAGTCCCCTGCCCCTGTTCTCGGGAGCTAAGAAAGGTTCACCCCGGTTTCTCTCTGTGTCTTTGCTCGCAGACTTTTAGCACCGAGTCAGACCAGGTCTGATTCAGAAGTGGTTCGTGCAGTCGGCCCAACTCTCTCCAGCTGTGTCAAGGCTGATTCATTCAATTACCTTCTTTGTTGTTGTTGTTGTTGTTGTTGTTGTTGTTGTTGTTGTTGTTGTTATTATCCCTCCCTGCCCCGACTGTGCTTAAGGGGTCACTCCTGGCACTGTATGTGGTCCTGGGGCTCCAGCTGAGACTAGCCACGAGGGACAATCTCTCTAGCCCTTGATTTATTTTTATTAAATTTTTTAAAAACGTGATAGTTTAGGTAAGTAACAATTGTGTTTATGTTTATAGTCTTGATGAACAATGTTCCTGAGTGCAGAGCCAGGAGTAATCCCTGAAACATGGCGGGTGTGACCTGAAAACAATGTTCCTGGGGAAACATTCCCACCCCAGTTCCCTCCAGCCCTGTCCCCTGCCTTCATGTCCCCTCTGGTCCCATGTTCATCACCTCCAGCCTCCCTCCAGGGTTAATCATTTGGTTTGTTTTTTGTGTTTGGGGCCACACCAAGCAATGATTAGGGCGTACTCCTGGCTCTGCACTCAGGAATCATCCTGGAGGTGCTCGGGGACCATATGGGGCACCAGGGATGGGACTCGGCTCAGCCACCTGCAAGGCCAGCGCTCCGCCCGCTGTACTGTATACATCCCTCTGGCTCCTCGCTTCATCGTGTGTTGGAATCCAAGACCACGTGATTGCCACTGCCGCTGCGGTCTTGTTTCATCTCGGTGTGGCATGGATGAGTGCGAGCACGTGCTGTTACTTCTCCCTCTGACTTGTCTTGCTTTAGCCCTTGAGCATTTCCAGCGTGGACAAGGACTTTAAAAGCGGGGACATAGGTTGCCTGTTCCCTCGCTCCTGCTCCTTCCGCTCTCTGAACTCTCACCTGGGAGTCGACTCTCTTTTGACTTCCAGGGTGTTCTTCCGGTCTTGGTACTCTTCCATGAGGTTTGTCTATCGGGGCGTGTCAGGTTCTTCCCCCGGGTTTGGCGCGGCACCCCGAGTATTGAGGACGGCAGGGCTGCCTCGGGCGTGAGCAACGACAGAGGACACAGAAGCTGGGGACTCCGTAGGGGGCTGCTTGACCGTCCCCAAGGACAGTGGCCTAGCAGGTGCCACTCTGCACCTCCTGCCCCGGGGGAGCCCGCAGCGTGCCTGTCTCCAGCACTCCCGGCCAGCTCCACACTGACTGAGCAGAGTGCGTCTCCTCTACGACCGATCATTTCTGTCTCACTCGCCTACTGGAAACTGAGAGAAGGGGAGGATTCTGGTGTCAGCTGTGAGGACAGGGAGGAGTTCTATTTGCTTTTTTTTTTTTGGGTCACACCCGGCAATGTTCAGGGGTTACTCCTGGTTCTGCACCCAGGAATTACTCCTGGCGGTGCTTGGGGGACCATATGGGATGCCGGGATCGAACCCGGGTTGGCCGTGTGCAAGGCAAATGCTTTACCCACTGTGCTATTGCTCCGGCCCCAGGGAGGAGTTCTGATGTAAACGTCCCGACGTGTCTGATACCCAGAGTCCCAGGTGTTTTTGCTGAGTTGGGGGCTTGGGGATTTGGCTCTAGCCCCGTGAGCCTGTTACTGTGCCTCACAGCTGTGGGTCATCCCCTAGGTAGGATGGGCAGAGGGGAATTCTGAAATGCTGGGGGGACCCGTGTCACTGTTTTGGTCTTCACAGCCCTAGTTTTAGCGGCGACAGGGGTGGGAGTGGCTCTACCTTGAGCCGTTTTGTCACCTAGGAGCGTGGGGAGCTTGTCTTCATAGCCCGGAAGTGGAAGATGGGGCTTTTCAGCAGCTTTTGGAAGATGCCATTGCCCGCAGCCAGGCTTGGGAGAGAAATGGTACGGCACCCACCCTTCCTCTTTGCCCAGCAGTGAGCAGTGGTGGTGGAAAGAGCTGCTGTGCGCCCGACCGCGGAATTAGTATCCGTATCCCCACCCTGATCCAGCCTGCCCAAGAACACGTCCGGGGCCTTCTCTGGACATTTCCCTAGAGGGATGAGAGAGCAGATGTGGCCTGGCGTGGCCTTTGGGCCTTCCGGCTCCTGAGGGTGTCTCTGTGGGGTGGGGTGGGGTCAGGCTTTTCAAGATGGCCTGATTGGGGTGAGGCTTGTTTTCCGTGTGCCCTCTCTAATCAGATGGACCCGGGCAGACGTTCTCCTGGCTGGGCCGGCCCTGGCCCTGTCGGCAGTGGCCGTGATGGGAATCCGAGGCCGGAATCACCCGCAGGCCGGGGCGAGGTTGCGAGGACTCTTGGGTCTCTGGGCCCAGAAGGCCTGAGCAAACACGGTTTTATTGGTCAGTGGCTCCTGCTTGAGTAACCTCTCACCCCTCGGGCCCTCCGAGGTGCTCGCTGCCGGCCGGCCTTGCCTTTGAACTCCTCATGGCTCCAGCCACCTCAAAGGCTCCCCGGGCATTGCCGCCTGTTTTGCTTGGGCTCGCTCCTCGCTGCGGGGCGGCTGCGTTTGGGAAAGCCGATCCCCCTAGCACACCAGTGTGTCTGAAGGTGACACCCCTGAGACTCAGACCCAGGCTTTCTGTTTCAGGAGCTGTCCGTCACATGTCAGGAGCCCAGACTCGGGCCGCCCTGCTCGTCTCCCACAGTCCCTGCCCAGGGCCGCCCGGCCTTCCCTGGCCCTGTTCTCCTCACTCTCCCCAGCAGTGTCAGTTCTGAAGGCAGAATTTCTTTACTTTAAAAAAAAAAAATAAATTATCATTTAGGTAAAAGGGTTAGACCAGTGTTTAAGGTTATGCTATTGATGTCCAAAGTGTCCCGGCCCTCTGACTCTGTCCTGATGGCCCCAGAAGTTTCTTTTCTCTTTGGGGCGTTGGGGGATGGTCCTCCTCGCGCAGCTTCCTGCCGCCTTTGGTGTCCTGGAGTGTGTCTGTGGGTCCAGAGAGCAGCTGAAGTGGGGTATGTCTTCCGTGCTCTCTCCTGGGGCCCCGGCGGGTCCAGCTGCCCTTTCCTCTGTCCCCTCCTGGCTTGGACCCTTCAGGATGGAGCTCCTCTGGGAAGGATTGCGATGAGGGAAGACAGGTGCCCACCCAGGTCCGCCCGGCCTCCTGCCTGGGGAACAGGAGTGGGTGCTTTGATTTGGAGGGGCCACCCAGGGGCCGGGAATCCTTCGCTGACTCCAGTGCAGCCGTGGGCGAGAAGGCAGCCTTCTCCTTCCAGGACTCTCAGGGCGGAATCGCGTCTCTCGTTCCTGCGTCCGTAGCTCAGGCAAAAGGGCAGCGATGCCCCTCTCTGTCCTGGAGCCAGAACAGCTATGACTCGGCCACTGATTCCGGGGGAAAAGTGAACTGTGACATCAACTGGTCTGTTCTGCTTTTCTAAGACACTGAAATCTGTAGAGAAACTCCAGGGGGCCAGAGAAGGAAAGTGGGAGGAGCCCAGGAGAGTGTGTCCCTGAAGCTCTCGTAGCTGTAGGATGGTGCCTGCGTCCTCGGCCCGGGATCCATTACCTCCAATGCTCCGCAGCTTGCACTCCTGCCCCGATACATGGGGCGGGGCAAGCAGGGACTCTATTTTTCCTTTTGGGTCTCACCCAATGATGCTCAGGCTGGGCTGAGCACTGGCTCTGCACTCAGGAATCACTCCTGGCAGTGCTCAGGGGACCATATGGGATGCTGGGGATGGATGCGTGCAAAGCAGACACCCTCCCACTGGACTATCGCTCTGGCCCCAGGGACCCTCACTGTCTTGTGTAAAGTTGTCAAAGGAAATTGAAAAGAAGGGCCTCAGTATAGTTTCAAAGAGGACACGAACCAGCCTGGAAGTACAGATAGCTTTAAAATAAAAGAAAAACCTACAAAGTTTCAGAGCGGCTTTTAAGGGTTTACGGACGTAGAGTGGGTGTCTGTGCCCCCATCCCAGCGCTTGGCTGCCCACCCAGGGACACTAGGATGTGAAGAACGGGTGTGTGGTGTGTCGGGGGTCCCTTGGCCCGGTGACCGAGCCCCACCTCTCCTTTGGAGGAACGAGGGAGACAGGGAGACGGGACCACCAACTGATGGTCAGTGGCCATTTATTTAGACCCAAACACCCTTATTGTAGGAAGTCTTAGGGTGTTTGAGATACAGGATGAGGTCATTTACAGAGGTAAAGCGCTAATTCTTTTTAGGGAGATTGATGCGGAAATCCGTCCAGTGGTGTCATTCCATCTATAGCGCTCCTCTTAGATATTTTCATAGCTTCCATAGTGTTTATTTTTCAGTCTGGGTCATACCCAGCAATGCTCAGGGTTACTCCTGACTCTGCACCCAGGAATTAATCCTGGTGGTGCTTGAGGGGGCTATATGGGATGGGATTAATCCTAGGTTGGTCACCTGCAAGGCAAATGCCCCTACTAGTTGTACTATCTGTCCGGTCCGGCCCCAAATTTCACTGATTTTGATTCTACTTTTTTTTTTTTTTTACCCTTCTCTTTACTCTGGATTTAATTAGCTCTTGTTTTCTCAGTTTCCTAGGAACTTAGGTTTTGTTCCTTGGTTCCCCCCCCCACCCCAGGTGATAGTACCATGGTGAAAAAAAAGCTTGGACTTAAGAGTTAGGCAAAATGGTTTTGGGTTAGACAAAATGCTG
>JAJIBD010011932.1:0-29977 GCA_021461705.1 Cryptotis parvus
CAGGGCAAAGGTCTCTCTGGAGGCCCTTTCACCTGGCAGAAAACTAGTCTGCTGTGGAACAGTCTCGGGGCTGGGCTGGTGTCAGGAGCCAGACACTGATTATTACTAGGGGCAGGTGCTGGGGACCCCAGGCTATACCAGGAGGTTCTGGAGGCTTACACACACACACACACACACACACACACACACACACACCCTTTCCTTTCTCCTCCCTCCCCTCCCCTCCTCGCTCCCTCCTCCCCGCCTGCCTTTCACCTGGGCATCACACACTTAGGCACGTGCCCGCCACTCCCCCGGGCACTTCTCCCTTAGTGCCCTTGTAAATGACCGTCCTGTCCTGGGGCCAGAGCTATGCCCTGCCCCCGGCTCCGCACCCTGGCGGTCTCAGCACTGGAATGTCTCATTGCAGATTCTTCTTCTGGGGTCCACCATCCCGCTCTGCTCGGCACAGTGGGAGCGAATGTTCAACACGTCACGGATCCCAGGGGAGGAGGCAGGTGAGTGGCCGCTGTGGCTGCCCGGGGATAGTGTCGGGGTCCCGGGAGGCAGGTGAGCGGCTGCTGGGGCTGCCTGGGCCTGGGTGTCGGGGGCACAGCGGCAGGAGCAGAGCTCAGCTGCCCAGCTCACCCCTTGCTGGCCCTTCTGTCCCGGAGCCCGTCACCGATGGCCCGCCAGCTATCCCAGGCGGGCGCTGTCTGTGGGGCGGCAGGCAACGCCTGTTTCTGCCCCTGGGTCATTCGGGGCTCTTCCTGGCTTCCCAGGCGTGGCTCTGATCTCAGGGGGGCTGGCTCGACCCTGGCACAGGTGCTGACCCTGAGGTGGGCCCAGGCGCCAGTGCCCAGTCATCTGTCCCTTGGCCTAGTCCGCAGCTCTCTGCTGTCACAGCGGGGCAGCACCAGCCTCGCCCACTGCCCTGCGGTGCCCTTGGTGTAGCCAGGGCCTCCGGAGCCTGCAGCTGCCGTCACTCACGCAATATGGGCGTGGGGCCCGGCTCCCTCGTGGTCTCTGGCCTCACTGGCGCCCCCGCCTGGGCAGGGGCAATCCCTGGATGACAGGGGCCACTGCAGAGCTCACGGGCACTGCCTCGGGACACAGGCGGGCAAGAGGCTTCCCACACCCCTGGGGCACCCCCTGTGCCAGTGAGCCCCACGCTGCCTTCCGGTAGCACAAGGTCCTGAGGTCACTGGGGGTCGTGATCGCTTTGTTTTTATGTTGTTGGTTTTGGGTCACACCCGACAATGCTCAGGGGTTCCTCCTGCCTCTGCACTCAGGAATTACTCCTGGCGGTGCTCGGGGACCCTATGGGGTGCCGGGATCGAACCCGGGCGGGTGTGTGCCAGGAAAGTGTGGTCATTATTATTACTTTCAGTTTGGGGCTACACCTGTGGGCTCAGGGGAGCCCGTGTGGTGCCAGGGGTTGAACCGGGACTGCTGTGCTCTGAGGTCACGGCCGGTGTTTGGGGTCACGTGGCACAGGGGACGGAATCGGGGCTCGCCAGCGTACAGCCCGCCCCCGCCCCTGCGCCTTGCTGGCCCTGTACCTCGTCCGGCACATCTGCCCACTGCAGAAGCCTTGGTCCCCCCTCCGTGAGGTCCTGGGGTTTCCAGCCAGCCCTGGGCCTGGGATAGCCCCCACACCGCCGCATCCGCGGCTACAGCCTTTCCCGCACGCTGCCAGGGCGGCAGGGTTCCCGGCAAGGCTGATGGTGAGCTTGTTCCTGTCCTCGGGCCGGGGAGCCCAGGCCCGGTCGGGTCGGTCCCAGAGCTGAGCGTGTCGCAGTCTCGCCCGCCCGCCTGCCCCGTCCAGGTCCGGGTCCCCAGCAGAGCCCAGCTCTGACCCAGCCCTGCCCCCTGAGCGCCGTCCCAGCCCCTGCCGCAGCCAAGCGCGTGGTCTCTCCCTCCCCCACAGACACGCTGCAGCACGGCCGGGACAGCAGACACATCGTGGTGTACCACCGGGGCCGCTACTTCAAGGTGTGGCTGTACCACGACGGGCGCCTGCTGAAGCCCCCGCGAGATCGAGCAGCAGATGCAGAACATCCTGGACGACCCGTCGGAGCCGCAGCCCGCGAGAAGAAGCTGGCGGCGCTCACAGCGGGAGAGAGGTGCCCCGCCCACCCCGGCGCCCACACACTCTGCCCACCTGCCTAAGGGAGGCCCTGGGCAGGGATTGACCTCGGGCTGCCAGCGTGGGCGTCTCCCAGCTCACTCACTGCATGTGGCCGTGGAGTGTGGACATTTGGCCATGGCACTTGACCGCTGGGCCATGCCCTGCTCCGCCCCTCTCGGGTCCCCCTATAGCCATCGGCGGGTGCTCAGCATGTGGGTGGGTTGCACCTTCCTGCAGGGTGCCCTGGGCCAACTGCCGCCAGGCCTACTTTTGCGGGAAGAACAAGCAGTCTCTGGGCCGTGGAAAGCCGCCTTCTTCGTGACCCTGGACCGAGACCGAGCAAGGCTATAAGGAGGAGGACCCGGTCACCTCCATGGACAGCTACGCCAAGTCGCTCCTGCACGGCCAGTGCTACGACAGGTACTCCGGGGCCTTCGGGGCGGAGGGGCGGAGTGGAGGGAGCTGGGTGGAGGGGCTGCTCTCAGTCCTCCCGAGGTGGCCCCGTCTCGCTGCGCTGGGACACCCATGGCGTGTGGTCCTGAGTGAGGACCCGGGTGGCGGCCATGCAGCTCAGATCTCTCTGGGGTGCTAGGGATGAACCCGGAGCCAGCTGTGTGCAAGGCAAGTGCCCTAACCACTGTGCTTTCTCTCTGGCCCTGTCCTGGTGGAATTCGTGGAGTCGGGTAGCGTTGAAATGGAGCTTTTGCTGGGCACCGAGGGACGCTATAGCAGGAAGGGCACTTGCCTGGCATGCGCCCTGACCCCGGTTTGACCCGGGCATCCCATGGGCCCCCAAGGCTGCCAGGAGTGAGTCCTGGGTACAGAGCCAGGGTTAGCGCCTGAGCACTGCTAGCTGCGGCCCCAAACAAACACAGAATTGAGCTTTTGGCCAGAGAGAGGGAACAGTGGGTCAGATGCTTGCGTGGTTAGAGCTTCAGCGCCACACGGGGCCCCCCAGTACTGCAGGCCACACCCCTAGAGGTCACCTGGGGGCCCTGGTAGTCCCCCACCCCTGTGACCATAGACCCTAGTACTGAACTGCTACGGGAGTGGCCCCTGGGCGGAGCAGAGCAGGACGGGCTGAGCCTGCGCCGGCAGGGCCTCACCCCCCACTCACCTCCTGGCTTCCTGCGCAGGGCGGGCGGCTCCCAAAGGAAAGGATGAAGGAGGAATCAGGGGCTTCTCCCTCCCGCTGCCCTGCGGCTCGCGTGCACACACTCACTTTCGCACACATGCACACTCCACACACACTCATATACACTCCACACACACTCATATACACTCACACACTCCATATACACTCCACACACACTCATATACAGTCAAACACACTCATATACACTCACACACACTCATATACACTCACACACTCATATACACTCCACACACTCATATACACACACTCACACACACTCCATAGTCACACACACTCATATACACTCACACACTCATATACACTCACACACACTCATATACAGTCAAACACACACTCATATACACTCACACACTCATATACACTCACACACTCATATACACTCACACACTCATATACACTCACACACACTCATAGTCACACACACTCATATACACTCACACACTCATATACACACACTCATATACACTTACACACACTCATATACACTCACACACTCATATACACTCACACTAATATACACTCACACTCATACACTCACACACTCATATACACTCACACACTCATATACACTCACACACACTCATATACACTCACACACTCATATACACTCCACACACACTCATATACACTCACAATCACACACACTCATACACTCACACACTCATAGTCACACACACTCGTATATACTCACACACACTCATACACTCCACACACACTCATATACACTCACATACTCATATACAGTCACACACACTCATATACACTTACACACTCACACACACTCACATACACACACTCACATACATACACACACACTCACTCACATACATACACACACTCACACACATACACTTCCTTTCTTTCCCTTCCTCCCTTCCTTCCTCAGCAGTGGGGCAAAAGGTACCGCCACCTTCTCTCTGGAGGCCTTCCTGTTGGTCTGTAACTGACCATGTCCTGTCCCCTCCCATGTCGCGTCCATGTCCCAGCTCTGTCACAGGCCCAGCTGCAGCGGAGCATGCAGAGGGCACTGGAGCCAGTGCTCTCTGACTGGGCGGTGCAGAATGACTTGTCCAGGGGCGAGACAGTCCCCAGCAGTGCTCGAGGGCCAGGCCTGGAGGTGCCCAGGGCCCCTGTCGTGGGGGATCGACCCTGAGGCCTGTGCCCGGCCTGCCGAGCCTCTCTCCAGCCCTGCTGTGTCCCTGAGGCCCTGAGCACCGAACAAGGCTGTAAGCAGGAGGACCCGGTCACCGTCGTTCCTTCCCACGTGAAATGCGTCGCTTCCACACGCGTTTCTGTCTGCTGCAGGTGGTTTGACAAATCGTTCACGTTCATCGTCTTCAAAAACGGCAAGATGGGCTTGAACACGGAGCACTCGTGGGCCGGCCGCGCCCATTGTGGGTCACCTGTGGGAGGTGAGTCCCTTTGGGAGATTAGTGTGCAGGTGGGTCTCTGTGGGAGGTGAGTCTCTGGGAGGGTGAGTCCTTGCAGGAGGTGAGTGCCTGGGGGCCAGTCCCTGCTGCCGTCTGAGTTGCGTGGAAGTTGGGGCTGCACATCCCAGCTCAGACAGGGCCAGATGTTGTCATCTGCGTCCGCCCAGGGAGAGGCAACATCAGGTGTCCATCAAGCTCAGGCCCTCGAGGGAAGGGGACCTCAGTCTCGGGCTTCTTCCCTCTGGTGCTGCCCCCTGGTGGCTGGCAGGCCAGCTGGGGCCGGAAACTTGGGGCAGACCCCGCCTCGGCTTCCCGATGCCCACAGCCTGTGGCCATGTGTTTAAAGTGTTGTGGCGTCCAGGGGCCAGGGGCCTCCAGCTTTGTTTAGGGGCACCACAGCCGCATCCGGCTCTTCGAGTTTCTGCCCCCTCCCGGCGCCCCGCTGGCCCTCCTCCACCTGTTTCATGCTCTGTGGCTTGATCCCGTCAACATTAAAAATACTCATTTGCCTACTTCATGTTGGGGCCACACCCAGGGTGTCTGGGGGCATGGCGGGCCCAGGCGGTGCTGGGGTTCAGACCTGGGCCTCGGCTGCTAGACACGTGCTCCAGCCTGTGTCTCGGCCCTGCGTTTCCTTTCCTCCAGAATTCTTTCTCTCGCGATGGTGTTTCATGTGTGATATGAAAAATGGAACAGACTTCTAGTTAGGTTCTCGTGGAGAGAAACTGGAAGTGTTTCCTCTCGCTCTGGAGGGACTTGGGCCAGGCCGGGCACCTGTGGCTTTCGTGGGTCAGGGACTCTGTGTGGTCGGGCCCGTTCCGTGACACGTTCCAGCCCTGGACTTTGGGTTGTGACCCCTTTGGTCGTTGAGTTGTTTCTGTCTGTGTTGCTCCTGGAGTCAAACTTGCTCCTGGCCAGGACTTGCCTCCTCCTACAGGCAGGATGCCCGGCTTTCTTTCTGTAACGTCACAGAAAGGGTGGGGGGGAGGGTCCCTTGCCTGCCCCCCAAGACTGGGATAGGAGATGGGGTCTCAGTGGTGTGTTCTTTGTCTTATTTTTTCTTTTTGTTTGGTTTTTGGCCACACCAGTGGTGCTCAGGGCTGACTCCGGCCCTGTGCTCAGGACTGACTCCCGGCTCTGTGCTCGGGGCTGACTCCCGGCTCTGTGCTCGGGGCTGACTCCCCGCTCTGTGCTCGGGGGCTGACTCCGACTCGGCTCTGTGCTCGGGGCTGACTCCCGGCTCTGTGCCGGGGCCCCTCGGCTCTGTGCTCGGGGCGGACCCCGGCCTGTGCTCGGGGCTGACTCCCGGCTCTGTGCTCGGGGCTGACTCCGGCTCTGTGCTCGGGGCTGACTCCCGGCTCTGTGCTCGGGGCTGACTCCCGGCTCTGGCTCGGCCGACTCCCGGCTCTGGCTCGGCCCGCCGGCTCTGTGCTCAAGGCTGGCTCCTGTTCTCCGCTCAGGATCTGTGGTGCCAGAGATGGGTTACCCGAGCGTTCATGCAGCCCAAACGTCTTCCCGCTGTGCTGTTGCTCTGGCCTGTCCTTGTTAGGGTCATCACAGAACTTCTGCCCGGGGAGGCTTTACAGGTGGGAAAGAGTCGGGGGAAGGAAAAATCAAATCCCCGTGTGGGGCGTCGGGGCGGACCTGAGACTTTCCTCCCGGATCAAAGCGGCTGCACTCCTGAGTCTCTTGCTCGCGGCCGCCTTCCTGCAGAGGCCCACAGCAGAGATCAAGCCTCCTTTGGCATCTGCAAGAAGCAGCCTGACTCCGCAGACCCATGTGTGCATGACCGGCCTGGCCTGTTAGCCCTGTTCCAGCTGCGCTGAGTCAGCAGCTCGGCTAAGCCCCAGGCTGGTGCTGGCAGTGACCTGGCCGGAGAGTGACCCTGCTTCCAAGGGCCCTCCTGGCTTCTTGGGCCTCTGGATGAGGCAGGGTGAAGAATGTGGTCACTTCAGGGTGACCATTGGGAAATGCCAAAGAAAGAGCCGCCACTCCACCCCCTCAGCCCTGAACCTGCTGTCCTGGGCGTGTGGACCCGGATTAGCCTTGACGCTCGGCTTGGACCTGCCCAGATGGTGGGAATGGCAGGCGGCATCTCGGGAGCCTGGCACACAGCCGGGACTCCAGGCTTCACCAGAGGCTCTGGGCGTGTGTGCAGACCCAAGGGTGCTGGCGGCTAGCCCCGAACGTGCAAAGCAAGAGCTCAGCATATTGGGTGCCCAGCGGCGCCAAGGTTCGGCCTGGACTGTGAGCATCTGCAGAGGCACCGCTGCCGAGCCACTGTGGGAGCCTCAGTCTGAAGGACCCAGGCTTGGGGTGTCGGAGGCTGATGTGCTCTGACGGCCTTTCATCTGGGGTCAGTAGCGCTGGATCCACCCTGGTTTCTCTCTCTCTCTCTCTCTCTCTCTCTCTCTCTCTCTCTCTCTCTCTCTCTCTCTTCTCTCTCTCTCTCTCTCCTCTCTCTCTTGCTTTTTACTCCTGGCTCTGTACTCAGGAATCACTCCTGGCAGTGCTCGGGGGACCATATGGGATGCCGGGGATCGAGCCCGGGCCGGCATAGGCTGGCGTGCAAGGCAAACACCCTACCAGCTGGGCTATCGCTCTGGCCCCTCTTTCTTGCTTTTTTTTTTTGGTCATTCCCAGCAATGCTCAGGGGGTTACTCCTGAGTCTGCACTCAGGAATTACCCCTGGCGGAGCTTGGGGGGACCCTATGGGATGCCGGGGATCAAACCTGGGTCGCCGCGTGCAAGGCAAATGCCTTCCCGCTGTGCTGTCGCTCCAGCCCCTGAGTTCGTCTCTTGAAACTGACGGTGCTTGGACCCAGGGCCCCCACTTGACAGCGCTGGGTGCGAAAACATGCACTGCTCCCCTCGGACTTGGGCCCGGAACCGGCGAGGCCCTTGAGATGTTTCTCTCCTTTCCGCAGTACGTCATGTCCACAGACTGCTTTCAGCTGGGGTACACGGAGGACGGCCACTGCAAAGGGGACCTCAACCAGAGCCTCCCGCCCCCCACCAGGCTGCAGTGGGACATCCCGGGAGGAGGTGAGGCTGCGAGGGAGGTGAGGCTGAGGGAGGTGAGGCTGAGGGAGGTGAGGCTGAGGGAGGTGAGGCTGAGGGAGGTGAGGCTGCGTGCGAGGGGGAGTTGCAGCCCGCTGGCTTTTCCTGTGTGGGACCAGCTTGGGGGCCGGAGTCCTGGACCGGCTCCGCCCGTGAAACGAGGGACATGGGCCCAGCAGCTGCGGCTCCTGGGACGCTCTTGCTGCTGCTTCTCCCGCGAAACCTGGGGCTGCGGGGATGGAGCCTTTCAGCTCAGCGAGACGTCACCCTGTGACCAGGAGGGCGGGAGCCCAGCAGGAGGGCGCTGGCCGTGCATGCAGCCGGTGCCAGCGTCCCATTTGGCCCCTGAGCCCAGCAGGGAGTGAATCCTGAGAGCTGAGCCAGGGGGTAAGCCCTGAGCATCGCCAGGTGTGGGCTCCTACCAAAAACAAATAAATAAATTAAACAAATGGGCTGCAGAGGGGTCACCCCGTCCACCTCCCTCACAGAGCCCCATGCCACTAGGGTCCCCCTGGGCGGTCGCAGCCCCTGAACCCTCTTGTGCCCCTTCAGCTCGCAGTCCCCGTGGCTGACACTCTGCAGCTCTGTAGAGACCCTGAGAGAGCCCAGAGCCGCCGGCAGGTGTTTTGCCCCGTCCGCCCTGCTGGGCCCCAACACCAGCCTCCTAGAGGTGGGCACGGGTAAAGGCCCTCTGTCTGTCTCAGTGTCAGGAGGTCATCGAGACGGCCCTGAGTGGCGCGAACGTGCTGGCCAGCGACGTGGACTTCCACTCCTTCCCCTTCAGTGCCTTCGGGAAGGGCCTCATCAAGAAGTGCAGGACCAGCCCCGATGCCTTCGTGCAGCTGGCGCTGCAGCTGGCGCACTACAGGGTAGGCCGGCGGGCTGGGGCTGGCGCTGCAGCTGGCACACTACAGGGTAGGCCGCGGGCTGGGGCTGGCGCTGCAGCTGGCGCACTATGGGGTAGGCTGGCGGGCTGGGGCTGGCGCTGCAGCTGGCGCACTATGGGGTAGGCTGGCGGGCTGGGGCTGGCGCTGCAGCTGGCGCACTATGGGGTAGGCCGGCGGGCTGGGGCTGGCGCTGCAGCTGGCGCACTATGGGGTAGGCCGGCGGGCTGGGGCTGGCCGTCTCGCACGCCAAGGGTATATGGGCTGGACTGGAGTGTGGCGCTGCACTCTGGGGCACAGTTGGGCAGCACCCGTGGGGCGGGCTGGCTTTCCTGTTCCCTAGGCAGGAGCCCTGGGAGGGGCAGCAGGGACCGCTTGTGCCATGAGGCTCGCGTGTCCCACACATCCGTGGCACGTGATGGCAGGAACATGCAGAAACACAGAGAGCTGATGTCCACTCTGCCTCTTGGCGTCTCTTTCATAGAAAGGGGTGTCTGCGCCCCTAGAGATGCCCCAGACAAGAAGCTCCCCAGGTCCTCTCTACCGTCACGGGGTGGTGGGTGGTGGTGCAGTTGTAGAAGGCCGCCGGTGGGCGGTTGTGTGTCTGTGGAGGACGGTGTGTGTCCCTTCACATGGGAGGGGCCGGGTGCGGCGCCGAGGACTGTGCTGGAAGAAGCGTCCGCACGGGGCGGCGGAGCCAGCTGAGAGGGGCTCTCCCAGAGGAGCGCTTTTGGCAGCGGCTGTTCTCCAAAGTTGACTAAATGCCACCTAAGACAGCTCGCTGCACCCTGGGGCTCAAACCCAGCGCCTCCTCGCACAGGCAGGACGTCCTCGCTCCCCAGAGCAGCCACCTGTCCATGGCCTGAAAAGTGTCCGTGAGTCGGGGGGCTCCTCTCCCCAGCTGCCTGCGGGTTGCTGAGGACGGTGGTGCTCAGGGACAGCCTCTGTGACAGCTGGAGCAGGCGGAGAGGCAACCCGTCAGCGGCTTGGATTCTGCCAGAATTTTTGTATGTTCGACTCTTGTGACCCGTGGTGACATGTGCAGCCGTCGTGGAGCAGGGGAACGGCTATGGGCCGGGAGGGTCGGGAAGGTGCTTGCCTCGCATGCAGCTGATCTGAGTCAAGCCCGACTTCCCGAGGCCTGCCAGGAAGCGATCGCGAGAGCAGAGCCAGAGTCAGCCCTGAGCACTGCTGTGTGCGCTCTACTCAAAAAAATATGTGCATATATTTGTTCGTGGGGTGGGGGCAGAGACAGTCCAGGGCTTGCAGCCTTGGTTTCCAAGCACGGACCCAGGTGCAATCCCGGCCCCGTAGGGTCCTCCACACACTGCCAGGAGTGACATCTGAGCACAGCCAGGAATAGCCCAAGCACTTTTGTGGGTCACACCCAGCAATGCTCATGGTTACTCCTAGCTTGCAGTCAGGAACGAGGGACCCTATGGGTGCCGGGGATTGAACCCGGGTTGTCTGCGTGCAAGGCAAACACCCGCCCCACTGTACCATCAGTCCAGCGCTTTTGACAGTGGTCCCAAATAAACCAAACCAAACCAAGGCACCTGGGCTCTCCCGACTGGGTGCCCTGGGCAGGCCCCTTCAAGCCCCTCGCTGCCCTGCTAGAAGCCGCTCCGGGCTCTGCATCAGTCCGGGGTCCCGTGTGCTTCTGGGGGGCTGCTCCCGGCACTTTGGATGCCTCAAGCTCTCAGGGAAGTGCTGGGGGTCCTCACGGGGACACGTGGAAGGAAACAGGTCACACGGGCCGGTGCACGTGTCGATGTTACAGTGTGAGGCGCTTGGCGAGGCCCAGGGCGTGTACGGGTGTGGGCAGCGGCCTCATCCCGCCATCCTGCTGGGGCTTCCTGGTACTTTTTGGTGGTGAAATAGCCCTGACGGCCCATTCCGAGACATAGCCAGCCGCCGGGGCGGGAGTTCCCAGACTGCTGGTTTCCAAGTGTTTTCAGAGATTCGGTCATGTCAGTTTCCGTCCAAGTTCACACCCAAGCACGAGGTGCCCCGTGGCACCACATCGCAGCAGCTTCGGCTGCCTCTGCGCCACAGAGCCCCTGCCTGCCTCCGAGCCCAGCACATCTGCTGACCCGGCAGCTTCCAGTGGACCTGGGCATTCCCCTGGACTCGGGCAGCTTCCTCTGAATGTGGACGGCTTCCACTGGACGAGGACAGCTTCCTTTGGTCATGGGCAGCTTCCACTAGTCGTGGGAGGCGTCCGCTAGTCGTGGACGGCTTCTACTGGACATGTACGGCTTCTGCTGCCTTATAAAGAGGCCCTGGAGAAAGCTGGAACCTCCTGTATTTGCGCATCCCCGTCAGAATGTTTGTTCATTCCTGTGGCTGGAACCCAGGGGCCCCCTCATGCTTTGATGTGTCCAGTCCATCGAGCCAATGACGTGGTCCCCATTTGCTCTTGAGAGCAGAGGTGCCACTTTTCTCACTTGCTCCCGTGGCCAGCAATGTGGCAGCCACAGAGGGACGGGCACCTGAAGGCGCAGCATCTGGCATGGGGACAGCCGCGGGTGTGCGGCCAGCTGCTGCGCCTGCCTGGACAGCCCGTCTCTCCGTGTCTCTCTCTCTCTGCCCTCCATGAGCCCCGTCTGTCCCCTGGCCTCCTTGTCCAAGCCCTCAGCCGCTGTCTTCTGATTCTGCTCCCTAGATTCGGGCCACGTGCTGGCGGCGGCGTGGAAGGTTGCGTGAGGCTGCAGGCATGGCGCAGCTTTGCAGGGAGGGGTTTGTGCATGGACGGGGTCAGAGTGGGGCGTGGCGCGCATGGCCCTGCCCTGCTGACCACTCACGCGGTGATTAAGGTTTGGCGTGGCAAAGCTGCATCGTGGATCCCAGCTTAACCTCTGTGGAAAGCCTAAAGCGCCCAAAGCTTCCTGACCTGGTTCCCCCTGCTGCTCCTCAGGCTAAGCTCTCCCTGGCTGGGCCTCAGAGAGAGGGTCGTCCTACAGTAAGCGTGTGATGGTCCGACAGCCCGACAGCGCCATAGTGAAGTCGATCCTCAGCCTCCACGGGCCCCTGGGGCTGGGGAAGGGACTGAACCCTGCCGCCCCAGCTTCAGCCCCAGGAACTTTCTCCTCAGCCCTGAATGGCTGTTTGATGCCTGCCTTGGGTCCCCCAGCCCGGAATAGAGGGTGGGGGGAGTTTGGGCCTTGGCACATGGAGACTGAGCGTGAAGGGTCAGGGAGGGCCCCTGAGAAGTTCTCAGTGGAGAGTGAGGCTGCTGTCCACCGTCCACTGTCATCCACTGCGGGGGTCTCCGCCCACCCCCCCATTTCTCAGACCCACCTTGCCTCTGTCCACCCCGTGGTCACTGGGGCTGGGCACAGGATGTTGTCGTCCGCCTCTCAAACTGCCACGTGTCAGGCCCCACCCTGTCCCCACGTGATGGGCAGGCGGGCGGGGAGGCAGGAAGGGGAGCCGGTGAAGTCCTCCAGTTCTGGCCCCCAGTGCTGACCCCAGCTCCCGCCTGCCCCATCACTGCCCCAGAGGGGGCAGGGCAGCCACTCAGGAGCTGGCCCCGACCCCAGCGATCGGACCACCATGCAAGCAACCGGCCTGCCGGTACTGACCCCCACCCCAGGACATGGGCAAGTTCTGCCTGACCTACGAGGCGTCCATGACGCGGCTCTTCCGTGAGGGGCGGACGGAGACGGTGAGGTCCTGCACCAGCGGAGTCCTGTGCCTTCGTGCTGGCCATGGCAGACCCCGCACAGACGGTGAGGACCCCGCCCCGGTCCCACCTCCCCAGATCCCCTCTCCTGCCCCCCCAGCCTTACCTTGGTCCCCCTCCCTCTGCTCACCAGGGGGCCGTCCCAGCGCCTGGACGGAATCACAACAAGCAGGCTCTGGGTGTGGGGACGGAGACAGGCAGGTTGGGGGTCACCCCTGAGCAGGCTCAGGTTCCGGCTCCCCACACCCAGCCTTGGAGCCCAGCTGAGAGATGTGCAGAAGGGCTGTCAGGTTATAGGAGAGAGGCCAGGAGAGCAGTGACCCGGCCAGGGGGCCAGCGCCCCAGGAGAGCAGTGACCCGGCCAGGGGGTCAGCACCCCAGGAGAGCAGTGACCCGGCCAGGGGGTCAGCACCCCCAGGAGAGCAGTGACCCGGCCAGGGGGTCAGCGCCCCAGGAGAGCAGTGACCCGGCCAGGGGGTCAGCGCCCCAGGAGAGCAGTGACCCGGCCAGGGGGTCAGCGCCCCAGGAGAGCAGTGACCCGGCCAGGGGGTCAGCACCCCAGGAGAGCAGTGACCCGGCCAGGGGGTCAGCGCCCCAGGAGAGCAGTGACCCGGCCAGGGGGGTCAGCACCCCAGGAGAGCAGTGACCCGGCCAGGGGGTCAGCACCCCAGGAGAGCAGTGACCCGGCCAGGGGTCAGCACCCCAGGAGAGCAGTGACCCGGCCAGGGGGTCAGCACCCCAGGAGAGCAGTGACCCGGCCAGAGGGTGGTCAGCACCCCCAGGAGAGCAGTGACCCGGCCAGGGGGTCAGCACCCCAGGAGAGCAGTGACCCGGCCAGGGGGTCAGCACCCCAGGAGAGCAGTGACCCGGCCAGGGGGTCAGGCCATGGCGGTTGAAAGGGTCAGTCAGGGAATGGTCTGACGTGGCTCACCGGGGGTTTGGGTCCATGCGTGAGTGGTTTCGTCCTGCCCAGGGCTCCTGCGGGCCGCTCCTGCGTGTCCCCAGACCTGGGAGACTCCAGGCAGGGACAAGTGTCCGCATCACCACTGGCCCCCCCCCCCCCCCTCCTGCTTTCTTTGGTTACTTTGGTTTTGATTTTGTTTTTGGGTCCCTCCTGGCTCTGCACTCAGGAATTAGTCCTGGCGGTGAGAGGCTGCAAGGCAAAGGCCCTCCCCACTGTGCTCTCAAGGCCAGGGTCCCCCTTTCTTTCCCAGAGAAGAGGGTTTGTGGATTGGGGCCCACCCAGAGCCTGCCCAGAAATCCCGGCTAGGCAGCCTGAGGCAGGTGGGGTGAGAGGCGGGGGTTGCATTAGAGACGCAGCTGGAAGGGGGCGGAGCTGGTACCACACTCACTCAGGCGTGCAGGGCGCAGCGGTGCCGTAGCTGCTGCGGACAGCCTGTGTGGGGAAACCTGTGGGCACCCTGAGCTGTTGGAGAGGCCCCGTCACACCCACTCCTGAAGGAGGCCAGGGAGGCCAGTGCCTCACTGTGGGGCCCAGGGCTGCAACCCCTGGTGCCGTGACTCACTGCGGTCAGGCTCAGGGCAGCCAGGCTCAGGGCAGCCAGGCTCAGCGCGGCCAGGCTCAGCGCGGCCAGGCTCAGCGCGCCAGGCTCAGGGCGGTCAGGCTCAGCACGGTCAGGCTCATGGCGGCCAGGCTCAGCGCGGCCAGGCTCAGCACGGTCAGGCTCAGGGCAGCCAGGCTCAGCGCGGCCAGGCTCAGCACGGCCAGGCTCATGGCGGCCAGGCTCAGTGTAGTCCCACCGCCCCCAGCCTCATTTCCCCCATTTGCGTTAGGGCCGATGTGGCCTTTGCTCAGGTCACCTTGGAACCATGCTGTCATCCGAACCTGGAAGCGCTCCACCCCGACCCCAAAGGGCCTCCTTTCCTTGGCAGCGCTTTGCGGGGGCCGCGGCTGACCCACCTGTCTTTAGGTGGAGCAGAGGCGCCGCCTCTTCCAGCTGGCCTCCGAGAAGCACCAGCTGCTCTACCGCCTGGCCATGACGGGCTCCGGGATCGACCGCCACCTCTTCTGCCTCTACGTGGTGTCCAAGTACCTCGCGGTGGAGTCCCGTTCCTCAAGGAGGTGAGAGCGGCCTCTGCTGCGTGGCTTCTCACCCGGCGCCCAGGAGGCAGGCGTTGGGCAGCCCAGCCCTGAGGCGCCCCTGCTGCCTCCCTGGGCAGTGTTCGCTTGCTCTCCAGACCCTTGCTGCCAGCCTTGAGCTAAAACAATCCTGCAGTCATCAGCTCTGAGCACCGCACTGCCGGGGGCACCCTGCAGAGCGGGGGGGGGTGTCAAACCCCGCCCCATTTTCAGACCATGTGCTGCAACCCTTCGGGCCGCTTCCTGCCTGCCCTCTCTCCTCTGCTTTGGGGGGAGCCACACCTGTAGCCTCAGGGCTGACTCCCGGCTCTGTGCTCAGGGCTCACTCCTGGCTCTGTGCTCTGACACCCGGCTCTGTGCTTGGGGCTGACTCCGGCTCTGCTCGGGGCTGAGTCCCGGCTCTGCGCTCGGGGGCTGACTCCCGGCTCTGTGCTCGGGGCTGACTCCCGGCTCTGTGCTCGGGGTTGACTCCCAGCTGTGTGCTCAGGGCTGACTCCCAGCTCTGTGCTCAGGGCTGACTCCGGCTCTGTGCTCGGGGCTGACTCCTGGCTCTGTGCTCGGGGTTGACTCCCGGCTCTGTGCTTGGGGTTGACTCCCAGCTCTGTGCTCAGGGCTGACTCCTGGTGGGCCTGGGGAGTGGGGACATACGGCTGCTGGAGATGACCCGGGTCTGCAGTGTGCAAGCTCTCCCTGCTGTCGGATCTCTCCAACCCCCTCCCCATGACCTCCCAGTGGTCATGGTGGTAGGGAGTTTTGCTTGTTGCAGTTGGGGGCTCGCACTCAGATATGTGGGTGGCTCCAGGGATCGAGCCCAGGGCCTCACGCATGCAGGGCAGGGGCTGTGGAGCCAAGTTTCCCCCGGCCTGACTGGAGCCTCAGTTTCCGGGTTCAGTTCTGAAGACTGGCCCCGTGTGAGCTGAACGCGGCTCTGCCCCTGTAGGAGGTGTTGGCCCAGGCAGAGGACCCCTCTGTACCACCCTGCGGAGGCCCTGGGCTTCAGGGATGGAGACAGGCCCAGCTGATTGTCCTCTAGGACAGAGAAGGACAGTTGGGGCCCCTCTCACGGGGCCGTTTCCCGTGTCCCTCACCAGGTGCTGTCCGAGCCGTGGAGGCTGTCCACCAGCCAGACGCCGCAGCAGCAGGTGGAGCTGTTCGACTTGGAAAATAACCCGGAATACGTGTCCAGCGGAGGGGGCTTTGGGCCTGTGAGTGACTGCGACCACTGCCCAGGGCTGTCCTGGGCCCCCATCTTCTGCGCACCCACATTTGTTATCTTGTCACGCACCCACCCGAGCGACTAAAGGCTTTCCTGGGGCCTGGGGACCCTCACAGGTGTGGGCACAGACTTCCCTGCGGAGGCATGGGTTCGATCCCCAGCATGGCTGGGAGTGACCCCAGCCCATAGAATGGTGGGGTGGGACACGGCCCAGTAGGGAGTTCCTGGGGCCGGAGCGACAGCCCAGCGGGGAGGGCGTTTGTTGAACGCTGGTTCAATCCCGGCGTTCCAAATGGTCCTCCGAGCACTGCCTAGAGTAATTCCTGAGTGCAGAGCCAGGAGTAACCCCTGAGCATCGCTGGGTGTGGGCCAAAAAGCAAAGAGAGGAAAAGGGGAGAGAGGAGTCCTGCGTGCTGGCGGCGCTGGCGCCTCTGGTGCTCTCCCTCCTCCCTGCCCCTCCCTCCTCCCTCCTGCCCCGGGCCGCCCCCACTTCCTCACTGTCTGTATCACTGTCTTCCCGTTCATCATCAATTTGCTCAGGCGGGCCCCAGTAACATCTCCATATGTCCTGCTAGTAGAGCCCAAGGGCATCTGCTTGCTCCAGGAACATAAAGAGCCTCAATCCATTCGGAATGAGGTCTATAATTGTTACTGGTATTTGGCATATATATCAAATACAACACGGGTAGCTTGCCAGGCTCTGCCGTGCAGGTAGCATACTCTTGTAGGCATCTCTAAGTCCAGCATTTATTGATGAACCACGCGGCCTCAAGCGGCCGCAAAGCCAGACTGTGATAGGCTGGTCTGCTGGGTGGAGTTCTGATGAGAGAGAAGTCCGGATGTGGAAAATGGAGGCCCATTCATGGAGTGGGGGGGTCGTCTGGCTTGTTGCAAGGCTCTGCTGGGGTGGCAGGCCAGGGCTAGAACCCGCCATCCCTCCTGGGCGCCTTGTGAGCGGCAGGGCACAGGGAGAGCCAGTAGCAGCTCTGCCCCATGTCTGTCTCTGGATCAGCATACCTGGGCCGGATTAAAAAGACCCCACTTCCTCAGTCCTGGATTTTAAAGGGGCACATGGATTTGGGGAACTGGCCAGGGAGTTGGTGCACGGCCCCAGGCTGCTCGGAATGACCCCTGGCACCTGAGCTGGGAGGGCCACCCGTGCCCGAAGCCCCCCCACTTGCCCTTGCTGCCTCGCCCAGGGCTGACCGCTGGTGGGTTCGTCGGCAGGTTGCGGACGATGGTTACGGAGTGTCGTACATTCTGGTCGGCGAGAACCTCATCAACTTCCACATCTCTTCCAAGTTCTCCTGTGCAGAGACGGTAAAGCCGAGCCCCCTCTGGGCCGGGGCGGGGCCGGGGCGGGGACAGGGCGGGGCCGGGGTGGGGCCAGGAGCCCACAGCCTTGTGAGAGCAGCATTCTTGGGAATCTCAGAATTCCGTCCAGTGGCTGAGAAAGCTTGTCCGCTGGAAGCAGTGGCTTTCGCTCCTAGTGCGGAGTGTGGGGTCACCCGGCTCTGGTGTTGGGGGCGCCTGAGACGAGCATGCAGAGCATGAGGCAGGGGTCGGTGCCCCAGCCCAGCTCCCCAAATCCTCTCCCCACTGAGCCTCTCCCAACAGCAGGGCCCAGGGCCCGTTGGCAGAGAGGAGGCACATTTGTTCCTGAAGGGGCCCGGGGTGCCCCCAGCCCTACCCCTAGAGCCTCTGCGAGTGGGGCCGGCGCTGTGCACCAGACGGCTAAGCGTCCACGCTGACATGCCTTTGCCTTTATTTCCAAAGGACTCACACCGCTTTGGGGGCACGTGAAGCAGGCCATGATGGACATCCTCGGACTCTTCAGCTTAGGGTCCAACTCCACCAAGTAACCTGCTCTTGGGACCGCGGCCAGAAGGAAAGCGAGCTGAGATGAACCAAACCAAACCACGCGCGCCGCCAGTCCTGGCTGCTGACCAGGATGAAAACTTGCTCCTCGTAAAACGCCGGCGTTTTCCTTCGCCGAGTAGGGTGCTCTTGTGTGGCTCCATCCCGAGGAAGCATCCACGGCCCCCTCCCGGCAGGCCGTGGCTTTGGGGAGACTTTTGATCCCTCCTGGGGTGGGGGTCTTTTATCCACTTATATTTGTGAAGGGATTAAAAGATTGTTGTGATCATTTAGGTGTTAGCGGGCCTGTGACTTCTCACACAGGCCTCGAGTAGCTCCTGTCGGCCAGTGGTCACCAAGGGCCAAGGCCCGTCAGAAGTGGTCAGAGCAGAATCTGGTTAGAGCGAGAGATGTTAACCGTTCACCACTGACACGCCCATAATGCACTAACGGAAAATGACCATCTGTGGAGACGGCTGGGTCCCCCCAGAGTCCCCGTCCCTCCCGCTCCTGCCGTTGGGGGCTCACATGTGTGTCTCCACGCTTCAACCAATAGTACGCCCCCGTTCATTTCACCGAGCCCACGTGTCTGCAAAACCCCAGTGCCTTAAACAAAGACGGTCCTCACAGTATGGGCTGGGGGACGGTGAGGGTCTGGGTCACCCAAAACAAGCATTCCCCTGGGGGTTCCACCCCTGGGAACCCCGGATCCTCGGAAGCCCCAGTATCGCCCCCCACCCCGCCAGCTTCCATTAGGAAGCCACAGATGTAGGAATGGACAAAAGGCTAAGGAGAATGGACGCTGTGTCCAGAGCCTTACCTGAGAACGTCAGCTGGGCCTTGGCAGGGGAGGGACAGAACCGAGGAAAGGGGCATGTGCGTCACCCGGTCCATTCGCGCTGCCTGTACCGGGGCCAGGTGCAGCACAGCCCCTTACCGGGGGCACTTCCTCAGGGCTGCCCCTGGCGCCAGCAACCAGACCAGACAACGTCCAGGACTCCACGGCACCTGCCGCGGGCCAGGGGCGTTAAGCTTCTGGGTTGTGCCCCACGCTGCCCTGTGTCCAAGCGACTGTCCTGCTGGCCACTGTGTCCCGTTGGACAGGCCTCCCTGAGGGAGCCCTTGGGGAGAAGCGAGGCTCTGCGCACAAGACACGGTTCCTCTGCGTAGCCAAGAAAGCCTCGTCTAAACAGAGACCGGCTTCTTTGTTCTTGAAGAGGAAATAAAACCAGGTTAATAAAAAGTAAAATCAACCATTCATCTGTCATCTGTGGGGGAGGCGTTTAGGAGGGGAGGCCCCAGGCCACCGAGCTTCAGCAGGGATGGCCGCCCTGGAGCGCCAAGATCAGGCACCGTCTATACCTCTTGCCCGTCCACGAGTTGGCACGTAGCAGTGTTGGAGCACACACGTGGGCTTGTCGCGGGACTCGCGTCCCCCTGTGTCCCCAGGTCGGTGCAACTTGGTGTTCCTCACACACAGGAGGAGCGGGTTTATTGTGCATGGCGACGGGGAGGCGGGAGTATTATGTATTTAACTTAATGTGGAGCAAGCCATAGTCTTGGCGGAGCTGTGGCTTGAGCTTGGAACCCCTGACCCTCCGTTGCCTGTAAATACCGTCTCTCCTTTGGATGTACATCTTAGCCATGCAGTAGAATGTTGCCACGAATAAACCATTAATCCTGTTGACGGCTGCGCTGCTTTCTCTCTTGTCACATACACGGGAGGAGAGTCTAAGCCAGCTGGTAAGTTCAGGGTCCTGGTTTGCTTCTGTACCTTGGGGTCTCCCTCAGCCGTGCTGGGTATGGCACGCCATACACCTGCTGTGCTCGGGTGCCCATGGGGTGCGGGGAGGGACCTCAGGGCCTTTGCCAAACATGCTCTCCAGCCTTTGAAGCCATCTTCTTGTCACTTGCATCACTTGCCTTCCTGTTGTTCATTGATTTGCTCGAGCGGGCACCAGTAACATCTCCATACGTCCTATCATGTGCTAGTGTAGCCCGAGGGCATCTGCTCACCCCAGGAGGCTCCAAGAGCCTCAAACCATTCCTTCAGCTCATGGGAATGAGGACTATAATAAAAGAAGCCATCTTGCAGGTCTCAAACTTGGGCACTTGGGGTGAGGGAGAGGGTGAGGCCTGCCCATAAGGTCTGGGGACCACTGGGGTGACCATTGCTAGGACTGTCATCTACTACGACCTGGAGGTGGGCCCAGGGTTCTCCCCCTTCCCTCCTGTGTGCTCCCCTCCCTGGCCCCCCCGTGCCCAGAGCAGGGCCTGGCCCGTGGGAGTCTGAGGATCTGACCCACCGACTCCAATTTCTTCTGGCTCTCTGGGCCTGCCACATGCTCTAGGATTGACGCTGGAGATCCAGCCACACCCACCAGGCTCTGGGCATCAAAGCCCTGTGCGGGGCTCCAGTGGCAGAGCATCCGCCTTGCAGTGTGGCCCACGTGTAGAGGTTGACACATGACGCCGGCCGGAGGGTCTGTGTTTGCTGACATGGTGCAAACAAGCACGGCATAAGCACAGGGTCTTCCAGAGGGTTGGTGCCTTCTAGATCCTTCTAGATAGATCCAAGTCCAGGGTAGACCCTGAACACCACCCACTTCAATGGGACAGGATTCTGCCACATCTGAAAAGGATTAGACAGCCTTCACAAATGCAAAACATTCACACTTATACACACATTCCCCCACACACACACATTCCCCTTTCACAATGCACCTTCACACACGCATACACATTACGCTTTGAGAACGGTTCCATTTGTTATGCTTAAGCATTCTGGTATCACATAATTAAAGGGGAAAAGTTGGGGCCGAGCAATAGCACAGCAGGTAGGGTGTTTGCTTTCCACACGGCAGACCTGGGTTCAATCCCGGCATCCCATATGGCCCCAAGCACCGCCAGGAGTAATTCCTGAGTGCAAAGCCAGGAGTTACCACTGAGCATCGCTGGGTGTGATCCAAAAAAAGAAAAACAAAACAAACAAAATAACAAAACAAAAAACGAAAACAGTTGTCCTGCCTTTCAGCTCAAGAGACCTCAGGAGCTTTTGGTGGCCTGTCCTGCAGGGAAGATGCAGCCATAGGCTTCTGGAAAGTAGATTGCTCCTGTGGCACAGGAAGTAGATTGTTTCTGAGGCACAGGAAGTAGAATTTTTTCTGTGGCACAGGAAGTAGATTGCTTTTGTGGCACAGGTAGTCTACACAGTATAGGCTTCTAGCCAGGAATGTTTGTAACTAGCTGGTTGCTAGGAACGGCTTAAGTTGCTGAACCAGCAGGAAATTGCTGGTGTCATAACCTGACTGTGGTTATGTTTCATGCTTTCATTTTTTTTCCAGTGCCTGGGATCCAGCTGGCTCCTTGCCCATGCAACCCCCAGCACATGACTGCTGAGTCACACTCCCAGCCAATTATATCTTTAAAAGTCAGTTTAAAGACTTAGAACAATTTATTAGATGAGAAACTTCTACTTGTCTTAAATTTAGGAATTCTCAGCTGTGCAAACTTCTTGGAATTTCAAGGGGGGCGTGGCATGTCTTAACCCCTGTCCTCCCTCTCCAGTCCTGCCTTGAGTGTCTTGAATGCTAAAATACGTGGCTGACAGCGGAATCAGCTGAATTTATTGCTGCTCACAGCACTCCATGGACGCTGAACATGCGCCTCGGGCTCCACCAGGACACCCTGTTTTGTTACACAGCTGAAAATCCAGCACCAAAGACCTGAGCTGATCATCTCAGTTGGGAATGAGCATTTGCAAGCCTCTAGCGTACCTGACACTTGTGGCTAAAAATATAAAAAAAAGGAAAGTGATACTAAGATGGGGGGCCCAGAGCAATAGTACCAGAGGGAGGGAACTTGCCCTGCACGCGGCTGACCTGGGTTCAGTCCCCAGCATCCCATAGTGTCCCTGGAGCACCACCAGGAGTAATTCCTGAGTGCAGAGCCAGGAGTAACCCTGAGCATAGAGAGAGAGAGATAAAGAGAGGGAGGAAGGGAGGGAGGAAGGGAGGAAGAGAGAGGAAGGGAGGGAAGGAGGGCAAAGCAGGAGAGGTAGCTCAGAAGACAGCAGGCATGTTTTGCCTCTGCATGATGCTGATTCCTGGTCAGGTGTCCTGTGGCCTCAGATTCCCCTCCTGGGCCCGCAGCTACTGATCTCGTAAAGGGCCACAAGCTCTGCTCCACCCCGGCCCCGCCCCGCAGGGCTCTGCTCCGCCCACAAGAAACCACGCCCACAAGAAGCCCCGCCCCGACGGCCCGCCCTCTTCCGGTCTTGCCTCCTCAACTGCCAACGGCCCTCGTGTCGCTGGACGCGGGGCGGCAGGTGGGTCCCTGAGGCGCCGGGCGGGGAGCCGCGGGTGCCCGCACCCCGACATCTTGGGCTCCCCCGCCCCGTCTGCGGCTGGGAGGGGAGCGCGGCCTCTCTTCCGGAGCCCCTGGGGCGGACCACCGAGAACTTCCCCTAGCAGCGCCCTGGGAGTGTGGGAGGCCCAGGGAGCCCCGAATCCGGGACCGAGGGGCTGCAGCCCACCCCCAGCTTTGGGAGCCGCCATGTCAGGGGCCAGGGGCTCCTCGACCCTCAGGCAGCGCCCAACAGCCCCCAGCCCGCGGTCCCTCAGGTGGCGCCCCAAAGCCCCCATCCCCCTTGGCAGCCGGCTCCAAAAGCCCCTTCACCGGGTGGGGACCCCCACACCCCCAGTCCTCCTCAGGACCCCCACAGCCCTCAGCGGGGACCCCCAGCCCCCTCAGGACCCCCACAGCACTCAACGGGGACCCCCAGCCCCCTCAGGACCCCCACAGCCCTCAGCCTGGACCCCAGCCCTCCTCAGGACCCCCCACATCCCTCAGCCCTGACCCCCATCCTTCCTCAGGGACCCCCACAGCACTCAACGGGGACCCCCAGCCTCCCTCAGGACCCCCACATCCCTCAGCCTGGACCCCAGCCCTCCTCAGGACCCCCACATCCCTCAGCCCTGACCCCCATCCTTCCTCAGGGACCCCCCATAGCCCTCAGCCAGGACCCCCAGCCCCCTCAGGACCCCCATAGCCCTCAGCCCGGATCCCCATCCTCCCTCAGGAACCCCCCATAGCCCTCATCCAGGACCCCCAGCCCCCCTCAGGACCCCCATAGCCCTCAGCCCCCAGACCTCCTCAGGGACCCCCACAGCCCTCAGCCCGGACCCCCCAGCCCCCTCAGGACCCCCACAGCCCTCAGCCCGCACTCCCAGCCCCCCTCAGGACCCCCCATAGCCCTCAGCCAGGACCCCCAACCCCCCCTCAGGACCCCCACAGCCCTCAGCCCAGACCCCCAGCCTCCCTCAGGACCCCCCACAGCCCTCAGCCGGGACCCCCCAACCTCCCTCATGGACCCCATAGCCCTCAGCCAGGACCCCCCAGCCCCCTCAGGACCCCACAGCCCTCAGCCTGGACCCCCCATCCCCTCAGGGACCCCACAGCCCTCAGCCAGGACCCCCAGCCCCTCAGGGACCCCCCACAGCCCTCAGCCTGGACCCCCCATCCCCTCAGGGACCCCCACAGCCCTCAACCAGGACCCTCATCCCCTCAGGGACCCCCACAGCCCTCAGCCTGGACCCCCATCCCCTCAGGGACCCCCCATAGCCCTCAACCGGGACCCCCCAGCCCCCCCTCAGGACCCCCACAGCCCTCAGCCTGGACCCCCATCCCCTCAGGGACCCCCACAGCCCTCAACCAGGACCCCCCCAGCCCCTCAGGGACCCCCCACAGCCCTCAGCCTGGACCCTCCATCCCCTCAGGGACCCCCACAGCCCTCAACCAGGACCCTCATCCCCTCAGGGACCCCCCACAGCCCTCAGCCTGGACCCCCCCATCCCCTCAGGGACCCCCCATAGCCCCTCAACCGGGACCCCCAGCCCCCTCAGGACCCCCACAGCCCTCAGCCTGGACCCCCATCCCCTCAGGGACCCCCACAGCCCTCAACCGGGACCCCCCAGCCCCTCAGGGACCCCCACAGCCCTCAGCCTGGACCTCCATCCCCTCAGGGACCCCCCCATAGCCCTCAACCGGGACCCCCAGCCTCCCCTCAGGACCCCCCACAGCCCTCAGCCTGGACCCCCATCCCCTCAGGGACCCCCATAGTCCTTAGCCGGGACCCCCCAGCCCCCCCTCAGGACCCCCACAGCCCTCAGCCCGGACCCCCAGCCCCTCAGGACCCCCACAGCCCTCAGCCTGGACCCCCATCCCCTCAGGGACCCCCACAGCCCTCAGCCCGGACCCCCAGCCTCCCTCAGGACCCCCACAGCCCTCAGCCCGGACCCCCCCAGCCTCAGGCTGATGTGACTCCCTGGCAGGTGCTGCGGGAACTACCCGCCGTGGTCATGGAGGAGGCGCCGCTGCTCGACCCTGAGGACGTGATGGTGGGGGACCTGTTCGGCGCCGAGGGCCCGTTCGTGAGGCGACGCGCTGACGCTGAAGCCGGCGGTGGTGGTGAAGCAGGAGGAGGACGAGTTCGAGGTGTTCAAGGACGCCTACCTGAGCGCGACCCAAGGAGCCGCTGCTGCACGCCTTCAACCCGCCGCCGCCCCGACGGCAAGGGCAAGGTGAAGGTGGAGCTGCTGAGTGGACGGCGCGGACGAGGACGGCGCCCTGGCCGACTTCCCTGGCCTCCCGGAGCTGCACCCGCTGGAGGATGCCGCGCTGCCCGCAGTGCAGCCGCCGCCCTCCTACAACGTGCATTTCCTCTCCTCGCTGCTCACGCCGCACCGCAGCCCCGCTGTGCTGCCCCTGGGCGCGTGGACTCGCGACGGCGCCAGCGCACCCCGGCTTGCGAGTGATCCCAGTAAGATGCGGGGACCCCCCCGCCCCCACCCTGGGATCTGCATATCCCAAGGGTTAGACCCACACGTCCTATCTACACACCTGCCCATGCCCCAGTCTCCCACAATGGACTCGTTCACCCAGATTCATGGGATTCATTCACCCGATCGTCTTTTTTTCTCTTCTTCTTCTTCTTCTTTTTTTTTTTTTTTTTTTTTTTTTTGGTGGGTGTCATACCTGAGCCTGCGATGCTCTGGGATTACTCTTGGCTCTGCACACAGAAATTACTCCTTGCGGTGCTGGGGTAGGGGGACCATTTGACTTGCCAGGGATGGAACCCAGGTTAGCCCCATGCAAAGTAAACGCCTCTGTACTGTCGCTCTGGCCCGGATTGCCTTTCTTTGTGCCCAAGGGTGGATGGGCAAAAGAAAGCCTGGGTGGGGAGCCCAGATCCTGCCCATCTGCCCCACGCAGGAGCATTCGGGAAAGAGAAGAGAGTGATAAGAAAGGCCTCTCACTCGGTCCCGGTAGCACGATTTAGCAGCAACCCTGCTTAGGATGAGTTGTTCTAACCCTGAGTAGAGCAACCAATGGGAACAGTGTCATTCACTTTTCCGGGTTTTCACATTTCACGGTTTCCCCCTTCAGTTATAAGGCCTCTCCTCTAATTCACAGAAAGGTGCCACAGTTAATAGCTGTGGTTCCCAAGCCTTGACACTAAGTTGTTAAGCTGTTAACAGTGATTGTTCAAGAGTAGGTAATATAGATTGCACAAATGTAAGTACTATAGTAAATTGCTGCCAGTTTTCTGCTAAGTACCCTCCCGGCTATGGACAGACCTTGACAGTTTTCTGCTGCATGGGAAAAATCAGTTTTGAAAGGAACTGAAGGATCTTCCAAGCACACTTGTTAGTTCCCCCAAAGGATCCACTTTGGAAAATTCCACTCATTCTTTAGCTATTAAATCATTGGAATAAGCTGAAAATAAGTTACAAATGAAGTCTTTGTGGAGCATTTTGAACTGGTGTTGAGCTGTCCAGAGCCTAACTTTGACTATCATAAGCAATAGAAGCAGGAACTGGGGTCTCTACATTTTGGGCTTAACTTTATTTAGTGTAAGTGAGCTGATACCCTTGGGCTACACTAGCGCGACAGGACGTATGGAGATGTGCTGGTGCCCGCTCGAGCAAATCAATGAACAACGGGAAGACAAGTGACAAGTGACACACTTGGATGAAAGGGAAGGTGTGGAGGGGAGGCTGAGTTTCTGCCCCTTCATTCCTCTTCGGGGAGCCACAGCAGATCTAGTCCCATAGACCTTCCCCATGGCAGTGGCCTTTCTCGGTGACTGGAAATGATGGATACCTCACTCTGCCTCCAGGTTAAACATGTGTCCCAGCTCCTTTGACTTATTAGGGCTAGCACAGCCCCTTCAGCACCAACTGGATTCACCAGCACAGGGAAAGAGTGAACTCTTTATTTTGGCTTTTGGGTCACACCTGGTGATGCTCAGGGGTTAGTTCTGGCTGTACACTTAGGAATTACTCTTGGCAGTGCTTGGGGGACCATATGGGATGTTGGAAGTTGAACCCAATCGGCTAAGTGCAAGGCAAACCCTCTATCCACTGTACTATAGCTCTGGCCCTAGTATGAAATGGTTTAGTGGAATATTTTAAAAAAAAAAAATAATTCCATAAATATTAAGGTGAATTGCTAATTTCGTTTTATTAGAAATTCACTTTGACATACCTATTGTTTATTTCTCTTCTATAAAACTGATTTCACTCTAGCACCTACTTCAGATATTGGTTGTATATGGCTAAGGAATATTCACTACAAAAGTATTTGTTAATAGAAAGGAAGAGAGGCATTCTTTATTTCTTTTCTCAGTCTGGAAGTTTCTCAAAAGTTAGTTGTTAATTGCAAAATGTTAAATCACATAGTTTGTTATTTGTCTTTTTTTTGGTATTTGTGTTATGATTATCAAGAATAGTTCCCTTTTGTGCAAATATGTTTTTCAAATTTTTTATTCTTGAAGTTAGCTTTTTTTTTTTTTTTTTTTGTAGAGTCACTCTTTTTAAAAGATAACTACTGGAGATATACCATGGAGATACCTCAGAAGAGCTAGAGCACAAGCTTTGTTTGTAGGAGGCTCAGGTTAAGTCCCTAGCATAGCTGGTCCCCAGCGCAATCCCCAGACGATGAACTAGGAGTAGCCCTCGGCACTGTTCTCACCCCTGTAAATGTAATGTCTAGACCAAGGGATCTGGCTCCGTGGTAGAGTGTGTGTCTCTGGTATGTGAGACCCTGGTTTCTCTCTCTCTCTTTCTCTCTCTCTCTCTCTCTCTCTCTCTCTCTCTCTCTCACACACACACACACACACAAACACACATGAATTTTCTTCACTCATTTACAAAACCCAATGTCCACAATATAATTTCTAAAATTATCTTTTTTTTCAGGTTGAAATAAAAGAAGTAGGTGGTACTATTACAGGTAATAGTCCAGAGGAAGCAACTTTCCAGAATCCTCTTGCTCAGGAAAACTGTTGCAAATTCCCTTCATCACAAGAAGCAGGAGACACCTCCAGCTCTCACAAGAAAGATTCTAACCCAATGGTAATGATGCCAAAGAAAATGTTTCTTAACGTTCTGCTAAGTGTTTGGTCTTTGTTGCAAAGCTGAGAGTTACTCTTTCAGTTACTGTTTGACATTCTGTTTGATCAGAGTTTTGGTGGCCTTATCTATTAAAAGAAGGACATAGAGGTTTTTGCATGTTTCTTTCCCATCAAAAATTCTCATTTCTTCTCAATTTTAGCAAAACTAAAATGAGCACACTACGTATTGGTTAGGGAGAGTAGCCACAGTCACAACAGATAACAATTCTTTTGTCCAGGTGCAGAAAGTGCCCACTCCTGTGGTGGCGGGCGGGTGGGGCTGTGGTTCTGTGGGTGCAGGTCTCCACGTGGAGAAGACTGTAAGGAAGAGCGCCCACAGACCTGTTCCCAGCATTCCTTTAGCAAATATCTTAGAGTACAAAGAACCCAAGAATGACCTTTCCCCAGAAGCTCTTTATTTCAAGGAAGTCTTGGCAATAAGACATTTCAAGTGTTCCATAATTCTAGGAAATGTGTGAAAAGAAAAATCCTTGAAAACTTGGGCATAGCTATGGCAGATACCAGCACTTAACCTCTCCATGTTCTGCTCAGGCCCCTTGGTTCCGAGAGCAAAACTCTCCAGGGCGCCTGAACTTCGGGAGGCAGAATAAGAACCTTACTAGAAAATGACATTAGACTATTGAGTAATGATGCGACAGTCCCGAAGAGGTTGGCAGAGCCTAGGATTGTACAGTAGAGGTCTGACCTTTTCTCCCAGCTTTTTTTTAAGCTATAAAGAATTTTTTTAATTTTTTATTATACCACCGTGAAACATACAGTTACAAAGGTGTTCATAATTGGTTCTTGGTAATGCAGTATACCAGCATCCATCCCTCCACCAGTGCCCCATTTCCACCACCAATGTACCCCACCCCTCCCACCCACCCCCAGGCTGCCTTAATAGCAGGTACCCCATTTTCCTCTCTTACTCTCTCTGTTCCCAGCTTTTTTTAATGCATGTATGAAAGAGGCACGTATAGAGCTATCATTCAGATATATGCTGGGCATGTGACTCAGCAGTAGAGCACATATGTGAGGTCCTGTCTTTGATTCCCGGGACCACATAAGGAAAAAAAAACTTTTTCCCCCCAAATACAAATAAAATTCCCACTGAATATGAACATTCATCTGCACTTTCTTACTATAGCATCTATATATGCTGCTACCTATCTACCTATCTACCTATCTACCTATCTACCTATCTATCTATCTATCTATCTATCTATCTATCTATCTATCTATCTATCTATCTATCTATCTATCATCTTTATATATCTATCATCTATCATCTATCTATCTATCTATCTATCTATTATCTATCTATCTATCTGTCGTCTATCTATCATCTATCTATCTATCCGTCTGTCTATCATCCATCCATCCATCCATCCATCCATCCATCCATCCATCCATCCATCCATCCATCCATCCATCCATCCATCCATCCATCCATCCATCCATCCATCTATGGGCCACACCCAGCGATGCTCAGGGGTTGCTCCTGGCCTTGTACTCAGGAGTTACTCCTGGTGGTGCTTCGGGGGGACTATATGGGACGCCAGGGGATTGAATCTGGGTAGGCTGTGTGCAAAGCAAACGCCCCTCCCTGCTGTACTATCTCTCTGGCCCTCTATATGCTGTTATTTGTAAAACATGCTTTGTGCTTATGTGAGTTTTACTGTCTAGGAAACTCAAAGCACACAATAGCTTCTCTGGGCTTTTGTGATTTTCCAACCAGCATTATAGACTGTGTAGACAAACCTGTTCCTCTTGCCTTGCCTCAGACAGGCTGTCTCCAACGAGACAATCACACTAGGCTGTCTTCACTAGACTGGTGTGATTGACTGAAGGATTCTACTGGCTAGCTGACAATTTGATTTTCTTCTAAAAATTTACTTTAGGGACCAGATAGATAGTACAGAGAGGGTAAAGTGCTTGCTTTGCATGCTGGTGACATGAGTTGGTTTGCCAGCACCCTATATGATCTCCCCAAGCCTGCCAGGAGTTGTCCCTGACTGAGAGCAGCTAGATTGTGGCCCCCCCCAAATAACAAAATAAAAATAATTATTCTACTTTAGGTATCATGGTTCTACTGTTTGTTAACATGTAGTTTTGATGTACACAGTTATTGCACCTCACCACCTCAAGTGCTTATGTTGCTTTTAGTCTGTTGAGGAATTATGGTTAGAAGCCAGTTAGGCAATCTCAGTGTTAGGTCAGAAGATTGTTTCTTAGAATTTTTCTAACAAGATTGTTAGGTCTGAAGAAGGTTTCTTAGAATTTTCTAGTGCTTGGGTGAACCTTTAAAGATGTAGGAAATAAGTAGCCATTTAAAAAATACCATAAATATTAATAATGTGTATGTATCAAGAAAGAACTGTCAGAAAATGGAAGATTATGCTATATATGTGGCCCACTACAGAGATAAAATGAGGGAAATGATGTCTTTATTGGACTTAACTCTTGCTTTCCATGTAGCTGGAGTGTAAAGGCAGGAGAACAACCTGTGGTATGTATCACCCACTCCTTACCCTAAACTTCAGTCGCCGAGTTCAGTGCTATAAAGGTATGAACAAGAATTTTCATTAGCACATGGAATACGACAATTTATTAGCACACGGAATACGGCTCATCATATGTTTCCTTGAGGTCCCCGTTGCCATCTCCAAAATTTCCAGAGATCATGATCCTGTAGAGTAAGAAATTGAAAACAGTTTGTCATTTTTCATTAAAACTTCTGGATTAAAGATGTTTTATTAGCTTTATTTAGGCTTTACATTACTGGGTAGTTTTTAAAAAATGAAGTATGATTTTTTTTTTAATTTTAGGTGATATGTCAATTGAAAGGTGGTACACAAATGCTGTGTATAGACAATTCTGGCACAAGAAAACTAAAAGCACTTCATTTAGTTCCGCAGTATCAAGACCAAAATAACTATCCACAGTCAGGTACAAAGTGAATTTATTTAAAAGTATGTCATACATAAGGTGTTGAGTTAATGTACTTGACTTTGTATATAGAGT
>JAJIBD010011933.1:0-78916 GCA_021461705.1 Cryptotis parvus
AAGGAAGCCCCCCCACCCCTGCTGTCCTGTCTCTGCAGCCCCCATCTTCTGCGCCTCTCGTCGTGGTCTTTCCCTTCACGTCTTCCTTCCCCTGACCTCCCTCCTCCTTTCTTGCTTTGTCTTCGGTCCTTCCCTATGCCAAGTTCTCTGCTTCTAGTCAGTGCTCCTTGATGGTAGGTCCCATCCCTGAGCCTCCTGGAGCTAATGTGGAGCCGTGGACAGGAAGACTGAGGCCCGAGAAAGGTCATCTTGGACACCATCGTGGGAAAACCTAACTCCAGGTTACCCACATCTTCTATTTTGCCAATGGAAAAACCAAGGCATGAAGGGTGGAGCAGAGCACTTCCAATCATTCTTTCTCCTATCGAAGACTCTAGTGAGGAGATCAAGCAAGGAGGCCTAGCTGATGGCTTCTCCAGGGCCCCAGGCTGCCCGATGCACCTCCCATCTGGGCTCTGAGGTCTCTCAACACCATCCTCAAAGGGATGAACCTCTGGCTCTCACCCCAACCCCCAGTTCACCCCTCTGCCCTGAGCTCTGATTCCTGTGTGTGTCCAGCTAATGCTGCCTGGGGGTTGATAGGCAGCTCAAATGCAAAGGGCTTGGGTCCAGCGTCCTCATGTGGCCGCGCCAGCAGCCATCAAGGTTGTCTGGCTGTCTTCAGAGTCTCTCCCCTCCTCCGTCAGCAGGGCCTCTCATTTGCCTCCAAACAGACCCAGCTTCCCTCTACTTCCCTCACCCCCCAGGGCCATGTCTCCCGCCATTCCGCAAACAACCCACATGGCTCCCTTGCTCCAAACTTCTCTGTGGCCACATGGCTCTGCTAAAGCAAATGTGAACATAAGCTCATCTCCCTGCTTTTACAGCACTGAAGAGGACCCTGTGACTGAAGGGGAGGAAGCTCCTCCAGCCCACCCCCGCCCCACTCTGCCCTGGTGCTCCAGCTGCCTCCCCTACACCCCTGGCAAACCCTCTGCCCCCCACCCCCATAGTACTAAGGCCTCCAGACCAAAGCATCTCCTGAGCAAGGCTTCCTCAACACCTACAGCAGCTCAGCAGCTCTCCTTCCCCGTCTGCCCTCATCATCCTCCTTTAGCCACTTCACAGCTTGTCCCTCCCTGAAAGCACCGAAAGTTACGGCTCTGCTGGGTCTGTCTCCTGCACACCAGCCCTTCTAGGCAATGCAGCTGCTTCATCACAGCTGACCCCTCCACCCTAGACACAGAAAACACTCGGTCCCTACCAATCTCTTCCGGCCACTTGTCCCTGGACATAGAGAAAAGGCTCTGTCCCTCTGTGGTGAGCTCCCTGACAGCCCAGGGGCCAGTGGAGGAGCCTCCCAGGAAACAGGGAGCCAGTTCTCCTCCCAGACGTGCTTCCTGCAGGCTTTAGGGACCCAGGCAAGTGGTTTCACCTCTCCACGTCTGTTTCCTCACAAATAGGGGTGTGGGACCACATGGGATGCCTGGGATCAAACCTGGGTTGACCACCTGCAAAGCAAACACCCCCCCCACGGCGCTATCACTCCAGCCCATCCTGCCTGACTATTTCATGCTCTTTCATTTATTCCCTCAGCACACAGAGACTGAGTTCCTAGCATGTGCCTGGCCTCTGGCAATGCCAACATGAGCACGCCAAGCCCATACTGCAGAGTTCCAGGGTCCCCATCTCTGGAGGCTCAATGAGAACAAGGACCCTGGTCAGACGTCTGCTCCCTGCTCTTGCCTACTGAACTCACATCCTCTTGAGAACAGAATGGGCATGTAAACCAGAAGCACAGACCAGGAGAGAAAAAGGAGGGCCATGTTCCAGAGGAGGGGTAGGAGGAATAAACAAAGGGAAAGGGGAGAGTCTTGCACAAGATCCACACTAGGGGCACCACTTTCAACCCCACCTCCCTGGATAGAGGGGGAAGCCAGAGACAGACTCAGAGATGGCGCAGACAGTGGCACCTGCTGGCTGGAAGCCTGCTTGGCCTCCCAACCTGTGCCAGCCCTGCCCCCACAATACATGCCTGGATGAGTGGGTGCAGTGGGGTGTCACGGCTGGCTGATCTTAAAGTCCCTTACAAATGCCACAAACTTATATAAGTGTCCTCAAAGCAGGGGCCACACCTCACTGAGTGTCAGATGGCAGGCTTTACCCTCGACCCAGTTAAATGGCCCTGGGCTCGGTTTCTAGGACCTTCTCTGTACTGACCTCCTGGGGACTTTTTAGAGACAGGGAAGGACCAGCTGCTTTCCCTCCCGGCCCTGCCTGCTCACCACGTCCACCCCAGTGGCCACTAGCTTCTAGGCAACCTGGGCCAGGTTGGGCACAAGATTTCAGAACTCAGCTAGGTGACCCCTCCATGGATTAACCCAAGATGGCACAGGATGGCCCCTTCCCCCACCCATGTGCCCTCCATCCTCCACCACACCCCTGCCATCCTCCTTGGGCTCAGTGGGCTGCGGTGGGGGCGAGGATCCATTTTCTCTAAAAGTGATGTCCCCTCCAGATGCTGGAAGGAAACAGGGCAGGATAGGAGTTACAGGCCAGCTGCAAAGAAAGAAAGCGCCTGAGACAGCGTATGAGCCGGGCCGAGAGGCAGGTTGGGGGCACCTGGCCTGGGCCCTGCTGCACCAACAGTCAGGCTGCAGCGAGGGCTAGGAGGCGGCAATCTGTGTCTGTCCCCAGCAGCGCTTTAGCAACTTGACAGGCGGCCTCTTGGGGTTCCGCTTCCCCTCCCTGGGTCCTGAGCACAAGCCAACACCTGGGTGTAGCCTCACTGAAGAGACATTGACTTTGGGCCTATGAACGGCATGGCAGAGGGCTCCACATGACCCTCCAGACAGGATAGCTGAGGCCCTGGTCCTTGCCAGGCCAGGGGGCTGTGAGGACCAAAACCCCCTCCCATTACAGTTCTCCCCACCAGACCCCAGGAAACAGACTTTTTGGTCAGCCTCACTGTGCCCTAAGCAGGAGCCTGGGCAGAGGGTGCTGGGAAAGCCGGGTTTAAGCACTGAGGATGCATTTAAGTGGGAGGCCCTTATCTCCTGCAATGGGGATGTGGAAGGAGGCCTCACCCTTCATCCTGCTCCTCATATGGCATCCGTGACACGCTTTCTGGCCTCACCTGTTTATTTTGGTGTCTCTCCAGTGCCCATCACAGTGTCTGATATGCAGCCACCCTTGACAAATATTGGTGCAAGTCTAAGACAGCTGCTTTGATAACACATGACAGACCCAAGGAAGAACGTTCCCAAAAGCCACCACTGCCAAGAGAAGTGGCAAGTCTGGAGAGCCTCCAGGCAACACCTATTTACTGAGCACCTTCTACACTCCAGGCCGGGATGAGTCACCAGGGGGCAGGACAGACCAGGGAAGAAAGCCGGGAAGCCAGTCCTGACCTCCCGGACAATTGTCTCCCCCTCCTCAGGCACTTGGAAAAAACTCTGGGTTCAAGGCATTTCTCTGGTTACTCACAGAGCACAGAGCCATTGACCATGTGGAATTGGTAGCTGTTGAGCACCGGCTGGCAGCCACCCTGCTTTAGCTTCTCATAGCAGCAGTCATGGGCCTGGCAGCACCTGGAACCAGACAGGAGAAAACACGGGCTTGACCTGGGGCAGGCCCCAGGGAACGGGTGAGGGGGGTACTTAGGGTGGGAACCCTCTGGGCGAGAAGGCAGGAAAAGTTGAAGAGAGAGAGAGAGAGAGAGAGAGAGAGAGAGAGAGAACTGAGGTTAAGGTGCCTGCCTTACACCTGGCTGACCCTAAATCACTGCCTAGAAGTAAACCTTGAGCACTACCAGGTGCTGTCCAAGCTCCCCACCCACAGTTTCTTCTTTTTTTTTTTTGGGTCACCCCGGTGACGCTCAGGGGTTACTCCTGGCTCTTCGCTCAGGAATTACTCTTGGCAGTGCTTGGGGACCATATGGGATGCCAGGGATTGAACCTGGGTCAGTCGCATGCAAGGCAAACACTCTGCTATGCTATCGCTCCAGCCCCAGTTTCTTCTTCTTTGCTCCTCATGAACCCTTAGGAAGTGAGCACTGGCCTCTCTATATAAGGGCAGTGACTTTACCAAACTAATGAGATAAATCCAGGACTTTTATGGAGGTCATGCATTCATTCATGGATGACTTTTGACTGAGCACCTACTATATGCCAAGCTCTGTAGGGTTCTCAGAGGAGACAAGGTCAGCAACAATCATGCACCACATGCAGCTTTGCTCAGTGTTGGTGTGTGTGTGTGTGTGCATGTGCATATGTGTGTGTGTGTGTGTTGGGGGGCAAGGTGTAACAAGAAGAAAGGACATCTGAGAAAAGGGAGGCGTGAGGTGTTGAGAGAAGGACCCAGAATTTAAACAGGTAAATTCTTGCTCCAATCCTGATGTCATCATTTATAAAATCCATGTTTGGGGGTTTTGGGGGGTCCTCACTGTCCTCACCCATCAGAGGAGTGAGCACTGGCTGAGCCACTGTATCAAGGATCAAAGTAGTCCTGTGCAAGGCACTAATCTGGGTGTCCATAGTAATGAGGGCGTTGGGAGTATTGTTTCCCCTCCAGGTCCCTGGAAGTCTCCTGAGCCCAGTCAGGAGGAATCAAGCCACAGGAGTGACGTTTAAGCCACACTACCAGGCTGGCTCACCCCAGCATGAAAATGTACTGTTGGCATTCTCTGATGTTCAGATGAAAGATCCACAGGCATGTTGCTTCCATCATGGCACACCCTAAAGGCCATCACCCCCCACTTCTTCCAGGATCCTGCACTTCCATGACCTCCCTTGACTATGAGGTCATCAACCTAGTGACCAGGTTGATGCACAGGAGCCCATCCAGTTTGGATATCTTTCCCCAAGCCAGGCCACTCATATTCCCTCTCTTGGAACTCCTTGCATTTGGTCTTGGAGACAGCGAGTGGTTCTGCTGGTGTCTGTAATGCTCTACCTCAGTAAGCCAAGAAGCAGAAACATTGGCCATGGGTTATGAAAACTGGGAGATTTCAAACAGAAACCTGCAGAATCGTTGAGGCCTTGGTTTAATAAAAACCAATACACTCCTCGTTTAAACACCATTAAGAATGGGGGTGGGATTTGAAGGTAGCTCCCCAGTTGGGGGTACATGCTTTGTGTATATAGGGACCCAGGGACCCCATAGCCTTGCAGCATTGCTGACTGTGGCCCTGATGGCCCGGATATTGAGCTGTCTGGCATGGTTGGCTGAGTATAGCCGAAAGTGGACCGAGCCCCCTGAGCACCACTTGGGAAACTTCAAAAAAGGAATTTCCAGATGGTGACAGTGATGGCCAAGCAGTAAGTCCCCATGTGACTCCTGGGGACTTACTTCCACACATTCCAGAAGCTATTTGGCTGCAGGGCTGGGCTCAGAGCCCACCCTCTGATGTCCCTTCCCTTATACCCTCACCATCAGCAGAAGTGCTTTTGGATACCTGCATGCAAAAGCCTTCGCTCATGTTCTCTCTAGTCTTGAGCCTGAGCCCAGTGCAGAGCTGTGACCTGTACTGATGGGTGGACTGGGGGACCCTGCACTCACCTGTCAGTGTTATCCACAGGGATCCCTTTGCCCCCGAGTCCACAGTAGCAGCCATATCCGTAATAGGAGAAGGCACTCACGCCCTGTGACGAGCTTGACCATCCTCTGAAACTGCCAGAAGCTGCCATGGGTAGGACCCAGCACTGCCAAAGAGAAAACAAGAAAGTGGACAGGGTGCCCTGGCACCCCAGCTGAAGAGCATTTGTGGGGGTGGGGGAGAGGGGAAGCCCTGCTGGCAACACCCACACAGCTGAAGAGGGACCCCTGCTGGCAATGCCCACACAGCTGAGGTCTTTTGTCTCCAGCCATTTACTTGACCTCTAAGTGACCCATTCTTGGATCTGAACATCGATGAATAGGGTGTAAATCACAAAGTTACAAGAGAGAACAAGTGATCAAGTCTACACAGGTAGCATGAACAGGAACAGGGTCACAAAGCCATTAGTAAATGTCTGCATGGAACTTAAATTATATTCATCACTGATTGTACCACTATTATACATGTTAGCTACCACTGAACATGTTAAATAATGCCTTCTGTAACTAGCATATAAAAGGTCTGGGTGAACTGTACTCAGGGCTTGACCTTTTGGTGAAGGCCAGGTTGAGTCGGTCAAAATTGGAGGCCTTTGGTCTTATCTCTCTGGGCACTCATCTAATTCCTGATCAGATTTCTGTACTTGCAAGTACAGGATAGAAACCCAGTGTCCTTGAGGCACAGGACTATACAGTCCACTTAAGAGAAGACCATCCAAGGCAAAGACTACCTTTGGGGTCTGAGACAGGACAAGTGCAGTCCCTATAAATACCATCAATCCTTTACCAACTCACAGGTGAGACCAGACGTGCCAGGAACAGAGAAGTTGCCTCTACTCCTGGAGCCAGCAATTTTCACTTCTACAGATTGCCCAGAAAAGCAGGGGCGGGGTGGAGGGGTGTGGTGATATGTATACACAGGGATGTTTGCTGCAACAGTATTTGTGATATCGACAAAGGGGAATGCCCCACCTGTGCACTGACAGGGGATAATCACTGAGTGACGTCTGGTAAACATCCCACCTCTAACTGCAGTATCTCTAGACAATGAATTTGGAGTAGGTGGAGATGAAAAAAACAACACGAGTTCCGCATACTATCATGTGGTCTAATTTTTCTTTTGCAATGAACACGCATTTCTTCTCTATTAAGTGTGTGTGTGTGTGTGTGTGTGTGTGTGTGTGTAAGTCTTGGGAGTAGCTACATCCATTAGAGGAAAAGGTCTGAAAGACCTTCCAGGCAAAGGTCTACAAGGGTGAGCAGCAGCTTTCCACGTTACACTCACTTATTTTACCTTTCCTTATGAGCATATATTGGTTTTGCCATAAACTGAAAACAAAAGATGGAACTTGAGAAAGAAAGCCAGAGACCGAGGGTTTCAGGAACTTCCCCCAGAAACCAGCCCCCTCTAGGACAGTGATTTTGTGAGGGCCCTGGAGAGAGGCTGAAGTGCAGAACAGTCTTCATCTTCCTAAACAGCCCAGGGGCTACAGAAGTATGTAGCCTCTACATGGTTCCCGACCCTGCTCCCCAGCGTTGCCCGTCATGAGCTGGAAAACTATAAACCCCATCTCTAAGAAGGTAAAGGCGTCTTAACCTTTGCCACATTGACCTAGGAACCCAATATTGCTACATGGCTTAAAATTCTACTCCAGGAATTAAACCCCAAAATCTGAAACTTTCCCAACAGACCCAGAGATGCTTTCAAGCAGGTCCCCGGCCACCATGCAGAGGAATCAGTGGCCTCTCAGGAGTAGTGCTTCATGTCACTCCGAAAGTCACCAGAACACAGATAATGAATCAAATAAAGACTGATCCAGTATCCAAAGAAAAAGATGGCTCCTCACGTGTGTGTGTGTGTGTGTGTGTGTGTGTGTGTGTGTGTGTGTATGGTGACAGGTGGCAGCCAGACACCCTCCCTCTTCCTAGATGGTCAGCAGCCTTGGGTTTTCATGCAGGTTCCTGAGCTTCCAGTTTTGCAGGATAGAGAGAGCAGGAGGGCGCTGGGGGAAGCCTGGGCACTCCAGAGCAGGGGAGGAGATACCCCTCGGGTCACCCCCCCCCCCATCTTCCTTCATCACTTACAGCAGGAGATGAAGATCACCAGAAGCCCGAGGGCCTTCATTCCCATGGAGATGGGGGGTCCAAGTGCCACACTCACAGTCCCCTCTGCTCACGGGATCAGCCAACAGAGCTCCTGTTCAGGGGAGACATGCCCAAGTGAGGTGAGACCACGTGGGTTATCACTCAGTGTTGTACCTTGCATGTGTGTGAACCTCAATATATAAACCAAAGAGTCCCTTAATCAAAGGGACTCTTAAGGATGGTGGTTTTTTAAAATGTATTGTGAAGGGAAACTTGGAGAGCTAGTACAGTGGGTAGGGTACTGACCTTGTATGTGGGGATCCAGGTACTCTAGTACCCCATATGGTCCCCTGAACCCCACCAGGATGTCTGATGCCTGAGTGCAGAGATGGGAGTAAGCCCAGGGCACCACTGGGTATAGCCCAAAAAACAAACAAAATTTAAGATTTCCTATTTGGCAACATTATTCACTCACCACCACCACCCCTTTCTTTTTGTTGCAGTGGGGATAAAACTCAGGGCGTTATGTATGCAAGACATGTACCCTTCAGCTAAGCCCCATTCCTAGACTTCATTTTGTCCTTCCCACCCCCATCCCACTCCCCTTTCCTTGTTCCTGTTTGGGTCACAACGGAAAGCCAGCTCAGGAAGGTCTGGTCTGTGGGCCTGGGAGATAGCTGCCCTCCCACACCACCTATACCCATATATTCTCTCCAAGATCCCAGAGTTTGTATCCATCAACTCAGCCCATTCCGCTTCCTCTCCTCTAAAGCAGACTGAAAGTACCTATTAGTCATTTCAAGTACTCATTAAGAAATGACTAAATGCCAGGGGGCTGTTCCTTTAAAAACCATCACAGGATTCTATTACTTCATCCACTGTAACTCAGGACTCTGTTATCATTTCAGAATGATAAACACAGGAGAAACACAGGCTTAGAGTGTCTGAACAGTTTCCTCTGAGAATAACCTTCTCCCCCAGCCCCCCCCCCAGGTCTTATCCAAGTGAAACTGCACAGTGCCATGGAGTGTGGGTCCCACTTTGTCCTGGTGTGAGCACAGCAACCACCTTTGGAGGCTGGGGCTGGCCAGTCCCTATGGCCACGTGCACCCAACTGACATAGTCAGCAGCTCTCTCTGGTTTTGTTTGCTTGTGTTTAGCTTGTTTTGGGGAGGGTCTCCCATGCCATACTGGGGCCTATAAGGTTCCACCCTGTGGTGCTCAAAAAGGCCATAACCTGGAGCCCTCTCCCCCACCCCAGGAAATACTTTACACATGGCTGGTCTTCCTGCCCTGACTCAGACCGGATCTAATCACCTAGGGCTTAGTATGAGCTTGGTTGAGCTCTGGGATGTGGCTTTGGTAGACAGCATTTTGGCTCCCTTGATACCTTCTGGTCAAGTTTCCCAAGAAAACTTCAGAATAGTCATCCTTGAGCGGGCCTGGGAGAGTTCAGCTCCCTTGGCTATTGACTATTTTTGCCGCTGGCACAATTCTGGTGATGATTATCTGCCTGGGTGCCCTCAGCAGGACTTGGCCCAGTCGGTCTCCCTTTGAAGTACTACTGCTTGTGCTGCTAATGAGTTCCCATTGCTACAGGCTGGCTGGGCCAGAGCAGGCCATGAGGAAGGGGCTCACATCTCTCAGACACACACAGAAGGGGCCTGGGTTCTCAAGGAAGTCGCGAGGATGCCTATTAAGCACCAACTTGGAGCGGGTCCTCTGACGGACAAGATCCAAATCCGTGAAGGACTGTGGACTAGTGGAGAGACCAAAGCGCCATGTGGGAAGAAACGCTGTTTGCTTAACCACTGTTTCCTGGGTACTGGGGAAAGTCCCCAGCAAGTCATCTCTGCAGGGACAGGCCCCAGCTGCCATGACTCTCCTTCCCTGAGAAATGCACAAGTTGGGGGCTGTGAGGTTCTGATCTTCCTCGTGGAGGGAGGCAGTAGACCCTAGTTACCACCTGGCTGGAGTGATGACTTTAAGGAATATTCTTCATCTCCTTTGGGACAGCTCGGCAATGCCACCACCCAGCCACAGAGCTCCCAGGAAGACGAGCTCATCGTGACCTCAGCAACCTCCTCATAGTGTCAACTCTTCTCTTGGAGTTTGCTTCTTCCTGATATTTCATGTCTTTTCTGAGACCCTCCCTACAACCCTCTTGTCTGCCAAGAACCCATATGCCAGGAGCAAGTTTAAGCCCATGGGCAGTGCTGAGCCTGGCTTTGGGGTTGCATAAATAAAGGCTCTGCGTTCTGAAGAATAAGCAAGAAACGCAGCTCTCAAAGGCGGTGGCATTGGAGGCAGTCTTGCAGAACCTCAAATTGTACTCCGGTCCAGTTTGCTTCTTGCTATAATCCCATCGGCAGCCCTTCACTCCCTACTTGGATAATGGAGGAAACCAAGACTCAGAGAAGACCAACAACTAATCAAAAATCCACCCAGAAACCACACAACAGGACAGGAGTCCAACTCTGGCCCTTCACTATAGATCCAACACTCTTTCTGCCACACCCTGGGCTCCTGATACACAGGTGTTATATCCAGGGTGGCAGAATAACATTTCCACATTCACTGGCTGTCATGGCTCTGAGTTGCGCAAGACAAACACGGTTCTTTCTTCTTTCTTTTCTTTTCAGTGTTTGGGGACACACCTGGCAGTGTTCAAGGATTATTCCTGGCTCTGCACTCAGAGATCATTACTACAAGGGGGACCATTTGGGGTGCTGGGGATCCAACCTAGGTTGGCAGCATGCAAGGCAAGCACCCTACCTGCTGTACTATCTCTCCAGTCCCAAACTCTGTTTTCTCTTGCCACTTGCTTGCTTGCTTGTTTTGAGAGGGAAGCTTATATGGTGGGGCTGGGAGTGAGGGTGGGGATGTGTTTGAATTTAACAGAAGCAAAACCAAGTTCACAGGGTCAGAGGCCCAGGCACATGAGGCAGGGTACATGGTAGCTAGTGTGCCATGCCTGCCTGTAGGGAAGTCGCTTACAAGTTGACAGGTCCCTGCGGGCCACCTGTGATTCACAGGCCATCAATCTTACTTAAAGAGGGATGAGCCATTGGTGACCTCTCTCTCCTTGGAGGAAAGAAAGACAAAGAGTCTGCAAGCTTCATGAGGCAAAAATATCTTTGTTTTGTTCATGTCCCTCTGTTTTCTTTTTTGCTTGTTTTTGTTTTGGGGCCCCATCCAGCAGTGCTCAGGGCTCACTTCTGGCTTTGGTCAGGAATCACTCCTGGCAGGGCTTGAGGAACCATATGTAGTTCCAGGGATTAAACCCAGGTTGGTCACATGCAAGGTAAGTGCCCTATACTAATACTACAGCCCTATATTTTATTCATCTCTTATCCCCAGTGCCCAACTGCCCAGGGCCAGGGACAAACTTTTTAGTACCAGTGAAGCAAATGATGGTGACCTTAGAATTGCTGACTTAGACCGCACAGACTCTAAGTCCTTCACTTATTTACTCATCTACCAGCTCAATCCATACCATGATTGTCCTCATCCTGAAGATGAGAAAAGCAGAGCTCGAGAGATCAATGCAGGAATGCTTAAAGTCCCACCGTGCTTCAAGTTACAGGAATAAAAGAAAACTACAATCTCCTAAGGAACAGCATGCCCGTGCATTGGTATGTTGGGCTACAGCCTCGGATTCTCTGAAGATTCCTCCTAAGGCAGCAGTGACTGAGCACAGGACTGAAGACATATAGGTGAGGCGTGATCCTGCATATGCACGGAGCTGGGACCTCAACTAGGGACTTGACTCTCAAGGCTCCACCTCATCCCCTCAGCAGATCCGCTTACCTGCAGGTAAGTTGGGACTCGACCAAGAGCTGGCCACATCTTAGCTGAAATACAGCAAAGAAACCAAAACCAAACAACCCGAGGAAACCACAGAGCCTTAATTTAGATCATCCCAGCAAGGAGTCAGTCTCTTTCTGCCACCCTGCAGGAGAGCAGGAATGAAGTGAGGGGCTGATCACGTTAAGCAGGAAAAGGCAAGGAAGAGATTATCCTAACAGTTGACCAGCCAATGACCCTCGCTCCAGACATGTCACCAGTATGTCATCTGGGGCCTGGCTACTGACTTCAAGTCCTCAAGGGAAGGTGACATTGTACATGAAACAGCTGAGCAAACTGCTGAGGATTCCAAGTCAAGAGAGGGTCGGAGATGGCTCCCTCCCTTCCTGGCAGAGCCCTTTAAAGTCCCCAGTGTCCCCTTGAAAGTCCCCAAATGTCCCCTTGAAAGTCCCCAAGTGATATAACACAGCAGGGAGCGCATTTGCCTTGCATCGGGGCGGACCGGGTTTGATCCCGGCATCCCATATGGTTCCCTGAGTACTGCCAAGAGTAATTCCTGAGTGCAGAGCCAGGGAGCAACCCCTGAGCAATGCCGAGTGTGACTCCAAAATAAAATAAATCAATAAATAAAGTCCCCAAATCTTCATTCTGTCACCTTTCAGGTAGAGACAATGGTTCTGGCCCCCTACAATTGCCCTTAAAATTAGACAAACTTCTAGAAGTAGAAGCCCAGGGGGCAGCAACAGTCAAGGTGAGCTGCCATGTTTGACACATGTTTCAGAAGAAGACTGAGAAGTAGGCAACATATTTTGAGATATTTACCCATAAAATGGAGAAAATATCTTTCAAAAACTATAAAAAGTCATATTCTAAGGGTGATGCTTCTAAGGGGTTCTAGCCCTGACCTGCCACCCCAGCAGAGCCTCACAACAAGCCAGGCGACCCACCACCCGACTCCATGGAGGCTGCCGTTTTCCACATCCTTGTCACAACTCCACCCAGCAGACCAGACTATCACAGCTGGCTAGCGGCTGCGCGGTTCATCAATAATTGCTTTATTTAGAGGTAACTACAAGAGTATGCCACCAGCACAGCAAGCCTGGCAAGCTGCTCGTGTCGTATTTGATAAGCCAAATACCAGGAACATTCATATTAGGTCATTCCCATGACCTAATATAATGGCTTGAGGCTCTTTATGTTCCTGGAGCAAGCAGATGCCTTTGGGTTCTACTAGCATGAGACAGGACATATGGAGATATTACTGGTTCCCGCTCTAGCAAATAGATGATTAATGGGAAGATAGTGATAGTGATAGTGATGCTTCATTATCTGGAAACCTCTCTCTTGCAGGTTCTGCCAGCTGGCCTCTCTGCCAGAGTGTCTGCCCAGCCCATCTACAACTTAAAGGCTACTCATGGCCTCATGCCACGAGACCTACAGCATTAGGTCCATAACATTGACAGAGGCCACTGACAGAGGCACCCAAGTCTGGAGTCTCTTGTTCTAAAGAAACAAATGCTCTTTGGGGATAAGTGCTAAGAAAATGAAGCTCTGGCCTTGAGCCCGGCACCAAAGGAGGTCATTTAACTTCCAGTCAGATATCCTTGGAGGCATTATCCATTGGCAGCTTGCTGGGTCTCTCCATGCACAAGTCAGCTTGCAACCACATCAGCATCCACTGAATTATCATTTGCTGAGCACTTACCACCTAGCAGGCAGAGTCTGACCCCAGAGAGGACTCAGACACAGGCAAGTTCCTGCCCTCAGGAGCTTCTCCCCAGGTGAAGGAGACAGTGCTCTGTGAGACAAAGACAGCCCATACTGAATAGCTGAATCTCTCAAGCCCAGCACTGCCGACACCCTTAGATTCATGCTCTCACCTCACCCTCACTCACCACAGTCCAGGTTTTTGTTTTTTATTTTTTTGTTTTGGGGCCACACAGAGCAATGCTGAGGGTTATTCCTGGCTCTGTACTCAAGGATCACTCCTGGTGATGTTTGAGGATCATATGGGAGGTGAGGGAATTAAATCTAAATCCTGGTCAACCACGTCTAAGGCAAGCGCCTACCCCGCCTACTGGCTGTTCTATCTCTCTGGCCCTCACAATGCTATTCATACTGAGTTTATGCTACAAGGAACAAAACTCTGAGGCCTAGAGACATTAAATCAGCCTTCCACCCACACCGTGTTCGGGCATGAAAGGAACAGAATGGGACAGATAGGAATGCAGACCCTGGAAGCGAAAAGTTCTTTTTCCACCCCATGCCCCCAGGTCAGGAGAGAACTGGGGGCTGCCTGCCCTTCCCTGAAGCCTCCTCGGGGCCCTCTGTGTGTCCCATAGCTCCAGGGAAACAAAAGCGCAGGTCGTTGAATATGAAACAGCGCCTGGGTGGGGGCACGTTCCCACATGAGGACACATAAATGCACACCGAGGGATGAGGGGGCAATCTGATTTTCTAAAGAATTGCATAATACCTAGGTGATATTAAAATAGCTGATGAAGAACCCACTTGAATCTTTTTTGGGTGGGTGTTGAAGGGCTGAAGAGCAGTACTTAGATATTTCTGACAGAATCAGTTACAAGAACCAGGCCTCCACACTCAGAGTTGCAAAACCACCATCTCCTGCACCCTCTTGGGGCTTCGCAGCTTCCCTGAGTGCACAGGGTGACAGAGGGGAGACCCGAGCCGGAGGTTTGCCTAATCCAAGTTCTCCCCAGCGGCTCCCACAGATCTGAATGGAGCTCCCAGCTCTGATGAAGCAATCAGGCCAATCACTTGGCATGGCCTCATTTCCGGCCTGTGCCTGCTCTAGGCTGGCACTGTTCAGGAGACAACCTTTGCAGCTATGCATGGACAGCTTCTTCTCAGAAACCCAACCGTCTCAGGGCCTTGAGGATCTGCAACTGTGCTTCTCTTATCAGTTCCTCTGTCCATGTGTCCAGGACAGACAAGATAGCAAACTTTTGCAACAGTGCTAAATAATGACTCCAAAGTGTTCCCTCTGGTGAAGGTCTACAAATGTTCTCTTCTGGACATGCAGTCACTAATTCACTCATGTGCCTGCGCCTACGGCCTAGTGCAGTGCTTGGCAGGCAACGCCCAGCGCAGCTCCTCGGGCAGCTATCCTTACTCCACCTGTCAGAAAGCTCCCATTGACTAAGTTGTACCGAAGGGTAAGTGGGCATTCAGCCATGGAAGGGAGAGGGTCTTGGGAAGGCTAAGAAAGAATCTTTTGGGCAAAGAGGCCCCCAGAAGCAAAGACCTGGATGAGAGTGAGGGTGTGTCCCTTCAAAGCTCTGCACAGGAGCTGGCTTCAGGGTGATGGTGAAGGAATAGTCTGTTCACGACACAGTTTGAGCACAGTGCCCTCCCGCCAGGACAGGGGAGGAAAACAAGCCCGGAACAGGTGGACACATCTATCCAGGCTTATGGCAGAGCAGCGAGTGTTTCCATGGGATGGCATCTATGGTTGCTCTGAAGAAGAAAGTTACCTCCGAGTGGGAGGACCAGGAAGAGGAGACAGATCTGAAATAGCCATTGAAGAGAAAGGGGAAAGCAGAGCTGGGGAAGGTGGAAGAGCTCCCGGTACCGGACTGGAGCTTTCTGAACAGGGTCGGGTCCAGTCGAAACGGGGAGACCACACAATTCCATGACCCCACCTGTCTCTGGTCAAGCCTTCCTGCCTGCCTGTCTCTCTCTCTCTCTCTTTCCTCTCTTTCCCTTCATTTTTTTTCTTTCTGGGTCATACTTAACGATGCTCAGGGGGTTACTCCTAGCTCTGTACTGAGGAATTATCCTGGCTGTGCTCGGGGAACCATACTGGATGCCAGAGTTGCCAGGAATTGAACTCAAGTCGTCTGCCTACAAGGCAACGTCCTACCCACTCTCCTATGGCTCCAGACCCTGGTCAAGCTTTCTTCAGAGCCTGGGTGGAGGAGCACTGGCTGGTGGGTGTTTCATCCTGTGGGTGGTGGAGAGAATGCGGGCCAGATTCTTTCGAGAGAATAAGCTGGGCAGGCTGGCCGGCAGGGGAGTGGGCAGAGGGCAGTACCCCGGGCGCTCCTGGAGTTGAAATGACAGCAGTCTGTTCACAGGAGTGGGAGGTTGAGGGAGAAACAGAATCAGCTTGCATGAAAACAGATAAGGCGGATGAGGGGTCACAAACATAAACAGATTCCCTCAAAGCGGCCGCTTGAGACACGGAGACAAATTCAGAATGAAGGGCACACATAGTTGGGAGACAGGTGGGTCCGCTCCCTGCTCCCACCCCCAGGCCCCCAGTCCTGTCCAAGAGAAAGGGGCCAGGAGGCAGTGGAGGGGCGGAGGCGGGGGGAGGCAACTGGACCATTTCCTGACCCCTCCCCATGGCCTCCGCCCCGCCCCCAGCCCCCACTCACCAGGCAAGGTCGGTTCCGGTCAGACAGGAAGCACGTGGCCCCCCCCACCGGTGTGGTTGCCCTGGAGACCTGGGCTGTTTACCAGCGGGAATGAGCAGCGGGGAGACTGCAGCGGATGGAGCCAGCGGCCAGGTGAGAGCCCGTGAGCGTCCTGGGAAGTCCTCCCTCCGCCTCCTCCTCCTCCTCCGAGTGATAGGACCCTCACGCCCAGGCCGAAGTGGAGCCCTCCAGCCCGGCGCCCCGCGGGTCCTTCCCGCCCTGGCCCCAGGCTCCAAGGAGATGCCCTGAAAGCTGATCTGCCTTGTGAGAGCAGTGGCCACTCACCAAGGAACAACCAGCCTGGCCCGAGCTCCCCATTGATGGACTGGAGCGACTTCCTGCTCTATGCTGTCTGGAAAGCGCTGTGCGATGCCCCTCTGCGTGCGCCCCCCTGACCGGGACAGACAGTGGGGAGGGTAAGGCCAGCCCATTCATACACACGGAAAGACAGAAGCAGCTATCCGCCTCCCCCCAGACCCATACTCCCGGTCACCTGAGTTTACTCTTCACCTTCAAGAAGCTCTGCCTTACTCCTCCTCCTACAGGGGTTTAAGCTCATTTCCTTCTAGAACGTTCTGTATTGGGAAATAATTAAGCGGCCCCCCTCCCTCTGAGTCCCCTCCCGCTTTTGGAATCATTCCCAGTCTCTCTCCCAAACCTTTGCACTCTGGGTGACTTGGGGTCCAGTTTCTCCGTTTTTCTCATCGTTAGTCCTAGGTAGAACTGGGAAGAGGACCAATGTTTCCCAGTTCTCAGGCCAGTTTCCAACTCCTGTTGGTTCTCCTGAGCCTTTATCATCCGGAAAGCTTCACAAGGAGCAGATTGGCAGGGGTAGGGATTAGTGGATAAACATTTGAAAAAAGACCAATTCAAATGTATGTGTGTCCTTGGTCTATATGGCAGATGGTAGTGGGTGGTTTTATTTAACTGTCTTTACTGTGGATTCCAAGTGACACGAGGTGGTCTGACCCTTAGGGAAGCAGAAACGTGACTTGAGCACCTATTCCATTTTTTCCTCCTTTCTAGCTCAGCTGCCGAATCTTACGTAACGGGCACCTGCCCGTTGCCGACTCCCTGGAAACAGTGATCTGTGTTTGTTTCCTGGCTCCAAGCAGGCTTCTGAGGTGCAGCTCGTGTGTTTAAGTAAACAGACCACTTGCCTATGCAGCTGGCAGCCTGATGGACGCCTTTGGCTATACCTTGTCAGATCACTCTGTGGTTGAGAGCCTGCCAAGTCCCGAGGTGGTGAAAGTGGCTGAGCCTGAATCTCAGAGTTATAAAGGCTGCAAAGCCTCGCCGGAAGGGGAACGGACAGAGTTCAGGATCCCAAGGGAGGACCAGGGTGGTGTGGCATCATTGAACCCCCAGGTCCCTAAACACCTGTGTGTCCGCTTTCCTGTCCAGTGGTCCTTGCCGGGGAGTCTGCATGGAGCAGATGGTCCCTGTACCGGGGGGGAGGCAGCGGGTTATGAAAGCAGGTTCAATGGAACGGTTTTACCTGAAGGAGGTGTTAGTCTCTAAATAACCGCGAGTGGGCTCTGAAGAATTAGTCATAATTGAGGTTTTCTCTGAGCGAGCTCACAGTCATGTTATCTTATGACCAGGGTGTCTTGGCTATGACACCCGAGCATGGATAATTATATAGCACCACAAGGTATGGAAAGTGCATGCATAGACTCCAGTGCGGAAGTTAAAAATAACCCCACAGAGAGCCTGAGAGAACACATGACTTTGCTCATCAAAGTTGTTAAGGAAGAGGTTTCTAAGTTACCAAACTTACTGACAGTTGAGCCTTCCTGAGGCATGTGTGGGAGGTGGAAGGCAGCCTGGCATGGTTCTGTGGAAGCTGTGGCAAACTAATAGCCATTCTACATGGGGGCTGGGGGTGAAGCTAGGCTGGGCAAGGCATGGGGGTGGCCGATGAGGGGAACTTGCCTTGGGCAGAATTATGGGGTAGTTATGGCCTCACAACAGCCTGAGTTAAAGGACAGAGCTGTTTCAGGGAAAATGACTAAAAGCGCACCTCAGGGACGAGAGTGCAAAAACCCATTCTGCACAGCTGATCAGAGTATAGGTTATCCTGGGGATGGGCAGGCATTTTCCCTGCCAAGGAGATATCTCCTGAACTCCAGCAGCCACGTCGGGTATGAAACAGTGGTGAAGTGAGGGCTAGAGTGGAGCGTGCAGGGAAGCCCTAGACCAGCCTTTCTTTTTTGGGGGGGTCACACCCGCAATGCCCAGGGGTTCCTCCTGGCTCTGCACTCAGGAATTACTCCTGGCAGTGCTCGGGGGACCATATGGGATGCCGGGGATCGAACCCGGGCCGGCATGGACCGGCCACGTGCAAGGCAAACGCCCTACCCGCTGGGCTATCGCTCCGCCCCAAAGCCCAGCCTTTCAGAGAGCAGGACCCACCAAGACCAAGACCTGGTAGGCCACAAGACCAGAGAGGACAAATGGGCAAATGGATTTTGTCCCTGTGCACTTGTGGTTCTAGTTTTAGTGGAAAGGGTGAGGACATCCCCAGATGGATGTATGTCCACTCAGTGACTGTTATAGGACAGAGCTGACGGCTCCACTTGCCCTTCAGGACTGCAGGACAGAGAGCCTGGTAGGAATGTGAGGTACATACGGAAGGATCAGAGCAGGGCTACAAGAAGGCTTTTAGGGTGCATTTGCAACCCTTTCTTCATGCTTGGGACAATGAACTGGGCTCCTGACTTGGAGTGCAGGGCCTGCCCGTATGTTTTGCTAGCTGAGTGACACTTTTCAGTTGTCATGTGAAGTCTAATTGCAGTGCTTGTGTGGCGCTCAGATGCGCTTGGGGATAGGTGACCTGACTACAGACCTCTGGGTAGCTTTAGTTATAATGGCCACAGGGTTGTCCCCTCAGCAGCGGTGCTCCGGGGGTTTGTCCCCTCAGCCGCGGTACTCTCGGGGTTTGTCTCCTCAGCTCTGGTGCTCCCGGGGTTTGTCCCCTCAGCCGCGGTACTCGGGGTTTGTCTCCTCAGCCGCGGTGCTCTCGGGGTTTGTCCCCTCAGCCGCGGTGCTCCGGGGTTTGTCCCCTCAGCCGCGGTGCTCTCGGGGTCTGTCCCCTCAGCCACGGTGCTCTCGGGGTCTGTCCCCTCAGCCGCGGTGCTCGGGATCTGTCCCCTCAGCCGCGGTGCTCTCGGGGTTTGTCCCCTCAGCCGCAGTGCTCTCGGGTTTGTCTCCTCAGCTCTGGTGCTCTCGGGGTTTGTCTCAGCCGCGCGGTGCTCCCGGGGTTTGTCTCCCTCAGCTCTGGTGCTCTCGGGGGTTTGTCTCAGCCGCGGTGCTCTCGGGGTTTGTCTCCTCAGCTCTGGTGCTCCCGGGGTTTGTCCCCTCAGCCGCAGTGCTCTCGGGGTTTGTCTCCTCAGCCGCGGTGCTCTCGGGGTTTGTCTCCTCAGCTCTGGTGCTCCCGGGGTTTGTCCCCTCAGCCGCGGTGCTCCCGGGTTTGTCTCCTCAGCTCTGGTGCTCTGGGGTCTGTCCCCTCAGCTGCGGTGCTCTCGGGGTTTGTCTCCTCAGCCGCGGTGCTCTCGGGGTTTGTCTCCTCAGCTGCGGTGCTCTCGGGTTTGTCTCCTCAGCTGCGGTGCTCTCGGGTTTGTCTCCTCAGCCGCGGTGCTCTCGGGGTTTGTCTCCCTCAGCTCTGGTGCTCTCGGGGTTTGTCTCCTCAGCCGCGGTGCTCTCGGGGTCTGTCCCCTCAGCTCTGGTGCTCTCGGGGTCTGTCCCCTCAGCCGCGGTGCTCCCGGGGTTTGTCCCCTCAGCCGCGGGTGCTCCCGGGGTTTGTCCCCTCAGCCGCGCTGCTCTCGGGGTTTGTCCCCTCAGCTCTGGTGCTCTCATGGCTTGTCACCTCAGCTGTGGTGCTCTCAGGGATCGTGTGCCTCAGTTGTAGAGCTTGCACACACCTGGTTGTGATCCAGAAACTGGAAGTACCACCAAGGACATAGAACCACACTGACAAAACTGGGAAAAGCTTGGAAACTTTGCGACCTAAAATTACAGAAAGCATTGTAAACAAACAGGAAGACTAAAGCATAAAAAATGATGAAGCACAAAAATTGACTGTTTTACTCGGCACCAAATGTGGTGCTTTGGGTCTTTTTATTCAGGATTTCACCATACTGCTTCATGTTAGGGGAAACTGTGGGTTGGAGACACTTAAATTCTGTCTTCAAGGTTCTGGAACTAATTTTCTAAGAAGAAAGTGATGTTCCAGAAAAGTAGGAGGATTGTTCCCAGCCTCATACACAGATGAGCGTGTGACAGGCCCACTTCTTGTCTCTAAAGTTTTATGGAACACATCAGCCACATTCTATTTAGAAGTATTTCTCACAACATCACATCCTATGTCTTACACCCAAACTTTTATGCCTCATGAATAATACATAGAATTAAGAGTGACCAGAGGTGTGTGGGGATGAGGGTGAGGCAGGCCTGGCCAGCCCCTGGGCAGAGAGACCAGCAGTTCAGGATGTGGGATTCAGAGAGAGACAGCTGAGACTGCTGTGTCCTGGGAGGACTCTCTGAGCACTGAGAGGAGGGCGTGGATGTGGCCGTGGTGGTGGATGAGCTCTTGAGACAACATGAACAGGAAAAGATGTGGCCGGGCAGTTCTGGACCTGTGCGGGGCAGCGCCTTCCCCATCTATGCTTCAGAACCTTGCTTCTGCAGGAGCCTGCCAGGCAGATGTGGACATGGCAGTAATAGGGTGGGGAAGCCTGATGGGAACAGCCAACAGAGAGGAGAGATGCACTGGAGAAGGGCCCTTGGGCATGGGTATGCGACAGTTAGTCATGGCCCACAGGCCTATCTAAAACCTGCTTACCTACCTCCGTCCATCCCATTTTGCTTTGGCTGACCAGCTAAGACTCATTTTCAGATTTTTAAGTGGTTGGGGAAAGAAAATAATGACTCCAGTTATGCAAAAATCCATTTTCCCACATCTGGACTTCCCCCTCGTCAGAACTCCACCCAGCAGACCAGCCTATCACAGCCCGGCTCGCGGGGCCGCATCAATAAAGGCTGGATTTTGAGATGACTACAAGAGTATGCTACCCGCGGCAGAGCCTGGCAAGCTACCCGTGTCGTATTTGATATGCCAGATACCAGTAACAATTATAGACCTCATTCCCATGACCTGATGGAATGGTTTGAGGCTCTTTATGTTCCTGGAGCAAGCTCTAGTGTCCTTGGGCTCTACTTGCATGAGACAGGTCATATAGAGATGTTTGTTACTGGTGCCCGCTCGAGCAAATTGATGATGAACGGGAAGACAGTGATACAGTGATGCAAAAATCATATGAAATTAAAAATTGGGGCTCTCTAAGTGAAACTTGATTTCATGAGACACACACACACCTTTGCTTTGGCATTAACTCTGGTGGCTTTTTTTGTTTTGTTTTGTTTTTTGGGTCACACCTGGCAATGCTCAGGGGTTACTCCTGGCTCTGCCTTCAGGAATTACTCTTGGTGGTTGGGGGACCATATGGGATGGCAAGGATTGAACCCGGGTTAGCCGTTTGCAAGGCAAACACCCTACCCACTGGACTGTCGCTCCGGCCCCCAGACTCTGGTGGCTTTTGCCTATATGGGCTCAGAGGTGGATGGCCCAGAGCACAAAGCCCACAGTGTTTTACTTTCTGGGCCTGGACAAACAGGTTTGCAAGACACTAAGAAGCAAGTGCCTCCCTGACGCGGGGAGAAGCTGGCGGCCTCCCTACAGCACTGCAGCTGTGGCTGAGCGTGGGTTTCTCCTGGCTGATTCAGCAATGTGACTTTGGGTTCCAAGAGCACAGAGAGTTACATTCAGGCTCACCAAATCCAGACCACTGCCTCCCAAGGACAGCGTCCTGTCTCTGACCAACATGTGTGGGATGGCCCAGGACTCCCCACAGACAGGACCCGGTATGCTGCGAGCCAACACTCCATATCTTCCCTGCCTCAGGTCTTTCCCGTTTTTCTTTCATCACTTCCCCTTCCTCAGCCTGGTCAGGGTTGAAGTAGGGGCAAACCAAAGCTGGCTCACTTCTTGTCTCTCTAAATAAAGTTTTATTGGGACTCTGCAGCCACATTCTATTTATATCTAGACCAGCCCTGATTTCGTGCTTCAATGGCAGGGTTGAAGAGTTGGAACAGAGGCCACGTGCACACAGCTTGACAATTATTTCCAGAAAAATTATCCTCTGCTCTAGATTACCACTTAACTTATTCCAGTTCCTCATGTGGAAACTCTCACACCTGAAACTCTCGAATCCAGATACTCTTCTGGTGCAAAACTATTTCACTGACTCAAAGTGTTTAATACTCTTTGGAAATACCTGTTTACTTTTGGGGTTAACAGCTCACAGTGATAAATTGCAAGGACTTATTACAATTTGGTTCACTGATTTATTCTAGACTCCTCAGATGTATGGATGAATGAATTCCTTGCTGCTGGTTCACTGATATATTCTGGGTTCTGGAAATGAATGGATGGATGGATGGATGAATATCTTACAGCTTGGGTGCTTTTCCGGGTGCCAGAGATCCAGAGAGGATGCCCCCTCTAACTTGATGACGGGTTGGTGCTGATCCTGGCACCTGGGGACTAAGGGTTTAGACCTTGCAGTCCGGAAAGTTTATCCTCCCTTTTCTCATGCCTCCTTAGGGGTCTTAAGAAGCAATGGCCACAGAAGACCCTGTGAACAGAGCCCCGCTGATCGCAGCTCTGCTGTCCTCGGCACAGCGGACAGGTACGCTTGGCAGCCAAACTCATTCAACATGCATGTCATCAGGCCCAAGTCTGCCAAGGGAAGAACTCGGCCGAGCCTGCACAGGCCCCCAGCTCAGGGGTGTGTGCTCAGGGCTCCCCATCTTCTCCACCCTCAGCCATTCCCTGTGAGACATCATCGAACAGCCAGAAGCCCAGAGCCTGCACCCCCCAAATCTCTGCCTCAGGGGACTCCTGATGGGATCCCCGAGCTGCTGCAGCAGGTGCCTACCGGGACCGCCTCCTCCCTCAATAAGTACCCGGTCCTGCCGTCCATCAACAGGGAGGACCCCAGGGGAGGGACAATGGAAACCCTAGCAAAGAAGGTGGGGTCACTGCGACTGAGCAGCCCGAAGGCTCTCTACCACGAGGGAGGCTCGTACAGTGAAGACTAGTGAAGAAGACCTCTGGGCTCAAGGAAATTGTTCTCTGGAAGGGGAACCTCTACCTCAATCCCAGAAACAGACTGGGGAACTGGAGGAACCATCACATCTCGAGCCGAGGCTGCTGCTCGCCATCCGATCACCATCTGGCCGAAGGTTCGTCCGTCACTTCCGGCCCACTGATAACTTGCAGACAGTGCTGGCCGTGGTCGAACACAGGAATGGCACCACCTACCAGCACTGCAGCATTGAGACCCTGGAGGTTCCCAGGAGGCGTTTCTCTGACCTCACCAAGTCCCTGCAGGAGTGCAGAATCCTCCACAAGTCGGTGCTCGGCATCTCACAGCAGCATGGAGAGGGGTGGCCCTGAGTCCTCCATCCGTGGATGGGGTCCCGGACCTCTGAGTAAAGGGGTATCCTGGGGTGTCATGGGCCCCCAGCAGCTGAGTTGCAAGTGCCACATGAACCAGGTGCTGCTGTGATTTGTGGGACTGCCCCCTTCAGAGCTCAGGGTTGGAGCATTGACATTTCTCACATCCTCTTCTGGGGTGGGGTGGGGTGGTTGGGGGTCAAAGGGCCCAAGTCTCCCCTGCTGCACTGACTAAGAGGTTCCGTATCAGCCTGGCCACACTGTCTCCTTTGCAGAGTTTGGGGTTTTGCTGGCTTGAGGCGGGCAGATTGTCTTGGTGTCTTTGGCGCAGGGTGAAACAGCTCCTAAAGAGATTCTGGCCTGGGGGATCAGCAGGGTTTGGGAAGTCTGTTTCTTCTAAGAGCATTTTTTAAGAAACAGGCATTGATGGTTCCTATATAGGAGGTAGCCCCCTGTTGGGCTGGAGTGGCTAGGATTTACAAGGCAGGATCTCTATGTATGTGAGGTGTCTTCAGAGAAAGGACAAGCCTCTGCTTAGACGAACCTCCTCCTCCAACAGTTCCCAAGCCCCCTGAGAGTCAGGGTATAGCCCTGGCTTGGCTTAGAGCTACTTCTAAATAATATACACCATCAGGTCAGAACTTCCGGCAGATGGTGTGTGCAAACTCTTGCCTCCACTGAGAAAAGCCCAGGCGTTGTGATGTCCTCTGCTTTTGTTCGTAATGAATCTTTGCATTCCAAACCATACAAACCGAACTTGTCCTAAAGGGCTCTGGCTTACCTGGGTGCAGACACCTTGTTCTGCAGTCCAGTTTCAGTGTCCTCCTCTGATTAGAATCTCTCACAGGAGGCTAGCCACCCTGGCGGGCTGGACTAGGAGTCAATGCTGTGTGGGCCTGGCCGCAAAGGCTGGGGTCTGGCTGATTGGCTGACAGTACGTCCAGAGGCCACAAAGTCTGTTTTTTCCCACTCACAGAGTTAACCTGTACAATTTGCCAAAGTTTTCTTGCCTTAGAATTTTGATGAGACCTTCACGTCTCATCTGGTCCCTCTTTCTGGTCAAATCCCCTTCAGATTCAGGAGCACCACCCCACACATACCCGGGAAGCTTGGCCATTATGAAATCCTGAGTATTGAACTGCACCCCCGCCTCCTAGGCATCTGGAGGTAGCAGGAGTCCTAGAAGCATGGCAGGGCTGCTTCCACAGCGGCAAACGCCCCTGGTGCCTACGGAGGGAACTTTGTGGGGAATGACTTGCAGCAGATCGTTGTTGAGCTGTGGATATTAGCACCCTAGTGGTTTGATGGACTCGGGCATGCCTGGTTCTCACCGTGTCCCACACCACCCAGCTCACTCTAGGACAGTTTCCTTCTAAAGGTTTTTCTGGAATTTTTTAACACCTTTCTGACAGGGGTAGGTCCACTACTGATCGGTCTCTCCCAGCTGCAGCAGAAGATACTGTTGGCGGGAGCTGATTGTCACATTGTAGGCCTCTCTCCTCCCGCCCAGGACTCCAGCACAAAACCCTGATCCCTGATAGGCCGGGGAAAGAGTCTCCCACAAAATCATACCTTCTCTGTGGTAAGAATAAAATTCTACCCACCTAGGGCTGAGACATTTCTCCAGGCAAGCAATCTATGGAACATGAGTGAATTGGGGCAATGCTTAAAGGTATTCAGCTTCTCTGCACTTGCTATTTAGCTCCTGCTATTTAGCATAGAATTTGGGGTGAAAAATAATGGACACTAGCAGTATAGAAAGATGTGGACTATTTTAGGATGTGTGACTAAAGCTAGATTTGAACCATCTTGATGAGCTTATATTTCATTTTATTTTATTGCTTTTGGACAAAAAAAAATGACGAAACCAACAATAAAATCTGATTTGGGTGAAGCCAAGTCGGTGGAAAAGGGCAACTTGTGTTCGGGACCGGGAGGGTCACACACTCACGTATGGAGGCGTTATGTCGCCCAAGCCTCCAGTTCTGCTTCAGGTGAGCACTTGTCACCAGTTCTGGGTCTGAGTCCTTTTCCCCAGGCCCCGAAGATGCCCACGCTTCCTGTCGCTGCCTTTATTTTCTCTTGCAGCCCTAACCTTACTCTAAGGGAAGAGCAACTCCTGAATCTCTCCTAAGTGTCATAGCATTTCCTCTTTCAAGGTTGCTTGGACCCAACCTATCAACATTTCAGTAGCTCTGCTAGTTGGATCCTTGGTCTGGTGAGCTGAACTAGGTCTACCACATTACTCTTGGTGGCCCTAGGTACAGTCATCTTTGCCTGTTTCGGGGTCACAGACCTCAGTCATCACCTTACCAGCAGCCATTGAGGGCTTATTGTGCCACATTGGGTGACAGACATTGGTCTTGAACATAAAAGTTGGCAAGGAAATATGGGCCTCTTAATTCGAACACACTCAGAGTCAGTCGCTGTGGTGTTAGCCTGATAGGCTTAGGCTAGACCATGGTGCTGTCTTCTCCCCACCTATGCAAGTGCATGGGAAAGGCTGATGGCACCAGGAAGATGGCTCCTTGTGATATCAACTTCACACACAGCAAACCTCCTGACGTGTTATTCCAGCATGTCCCCTTCCCCACCCCACCCACCCCTGCCCCTGATCAAGTCCAATAGGTATATCTGGCCTGGCAGCAGAAGGAACAGCAGGAGAAATAAGTGATTCATCATTGAGAATCTAAAAAATATTTCACCAACAGATGGCAGGTGGTTTGAATGCAACGGTCTTTGCCCTGAAAGCACCTGGGGACTCAGCCAACAGCTGTCAAATCAGGACAGTCTTGTATGAGTAGGACTGTGGACCAGAATCACCCCAGAGCACTGGAATAAAGTACTTCACATACCACAAGCCAGACCAGCCCGAGGCCATCAATCCAATTAAGAACCTTAAAGACCAGTACACTAGTGCTAAAGCATTGTAACTTTCTTTTTGTTCCTCCTCTTATCTACCATTTTAAATGGGTTTCTAATGTTGAACAAGGCCATGGTGTCTCTGGGGTCTAAAAAAAGGTTTTCTTTACACTTTAAAAAAGGGTCTTTATAAATTGAGACAAAAGTGTGCCCAGATTTCTATCATTTGAGTCTACTTTAGATGGGCATGTTTAATGGAAAGAGAAGTTTCTTTCCTCTCTTCAAAGCATGGCAGAGAAAAACCAAATTATTTTACCTTTGCGTTCCTTTGAAAATCTGAAAATTTAGCAGAATCATTTGCTTTCTTAATCCCCTAAAGTGAAACACCACAATTAAGAGGCATAAGCCTCAAGAGGTTGAAGAGTGGGGAAGGTTCCTGCCTTGCACACAGCTGACCTGGGTTCAATCCCTAGCACCCCTGAGCACCACCGCGAATGATGTTTGAGTGCAGAGTCAGGAATAAGCCCTGAGTACCTCCAGGTATGGCCTCCAAATCAAACCAAACCAAACCAAACCAAACTCTTGTCTATTTACTCTTGCCCCCAAACCAGAACCAAGCCAAACCCATAAGCAGAGAAGACTAGGGCTGCTTAATCTTCCAAGTAGATTGGAAGGGTGTCTCACCCACACAAAATACAGGTTCCATTACAGAAATAAAATGGGGTGTTTCATTTTGGGTCTACACTGGTAATGTGACATTCCCTTTCCTGATCAGTGCAGTTTCTACCAGCCTGTGCCCATGTCCCTCTGTGTTCCCCTGCCTTCAAATGGTTGAGAAGCATTGGCACTCCGGAGCAATCGTGTGCAAGAACAAATTTCTGCAGCTATTTTGGGGCACAGTTAGATCTATCCTGACCAAGAGGTTGAGCAACTGATGTAACATCTACCCATTGGGCCTCATTAAGACGGTCCTGCTCAGAAGTGCCCTCTGTCATCTTTAGAGCTGCTGTGGGAGCCAGAGTGGGAGATGGGAGGCGCAACTGGGGGGGGGCTTGACAGTAACCAGAAGAGAGAAGATGGAGGCTTGGACCTGGTTGGTGGCCATAGTTGTCAGTGAAAGTGTATGAAAGACAAGTTGAGTGGATGGAAGACAATGGTAGAGCAGGGAAGGGATCTGGGGGTTGACTGCATGGTGGTGGTGGAGGAGGAGGAGGAGGAGGAGGAAGGGGTCTGACATGCATGGCCAAGGTGGACTATTCACAAAGAAGCCCCTGAATGGAAGCTGAGAACAAGTTGAGAGTCAGTGCATTCTATGTGGGGGAAGCTGGAGATGGATGCAAGGAGGGGGAAGCTGGAGATGGGTGCTTATAACAACTGTACTACTTGGAGAGACCAGCATACTTGGGCTTGAAATAGGTTTTTCTATAGGGTGTGGCTCTGACGAGTCAGGCTTGAGATCAGCTTCACGAACTGCTTCCGGGCTGTCGGCAATGAACCAGAGACACAGATACAGGGGGCAGAGCTTGGAGATGGATGCAAGGAGGGAGCAAGTTGGGTTAGTTAGAAGACCAGCATCTAGTATGGCCTGAGTAAAGGAGAGGTGAAATCATACAGAGATAGGAGCTTTTAGGTAGCTGGGTCAATGGGGCACCACTGCAGGCTGCTGGAGCAACTGCTGTCTGGACACATGTTCCCATCAGCACTCTGACCACCAAGGTTAGCTCGGTCAGTATGAGAGATGGAAGTCGAGTAGAAGTTGTCACTTCTAAGAGATGAGCAAGACAGGTGGACAGGGTGGCAGGTCAGGGGTTATGGAATTGACCATCTTCTAAACAAATGATCCATTTTTTAATTTTTATTACTTTATTTACAGTTTTCCCCCTTTATTTGAACACCATGGTTTACAAAGTACACAGTACAGTTGTTATAAGCATTCATCATTCAACACCAATCCCATCACCAGTGTGCCCCCACCACCACTAAAGACCTTCCTTTCCTACCTTCTCCCGCACCCGATGCCTGCTCTCTCCTAGCTGGCACTAATTGTATTGACTATTGCAACATATAAATAGTAATCTATGTCTCTGGTTCACGGTCAAATGCCTGGGAGCAGTTTGTGGGTGGGTCCACTAGGCCTCCCGGAGGGGACAGAGGTGGGGGGAAAGGAACCCCAGCTCCATCTCCACAGAAGCCCGGTGATTTTAGCTCCTGAGACCAGCATACCTGGGCTTGAAATAGGTTTCTCTATAGGGTGTGGCTCTGACGAGTCAGGCTTGAGATCAGCTTCACGAACTGCTTCCGGGCTGTCGGCAGTGAACCAGAGACACAGATACAGGGGGCAGAGCTGCTACCGGCTCTCCCTGTTGCATCAGTAAATGCAAGAACTGAGAGCCTACCAACTACCAAGCGTATACCACCCGCACAGCAGAGCCTGGCAGGCTACCTGTGTCGTATTTGATATGCCAAAAACCAGTATCAATTATAGACCTCATTTCCATGACCTGAACAAGTGGTTTGAGGCTCTTCGTGTTCCTGGAGCAAGCAGATGCCCTTGGACTACACTAGCATGTGACAGGACATATGGAGATGTTATTGGTGCCCGCTTGAGCAAATCAATGAACAACAGGAAGACAAGTGATGTAAGTGATAAATAGTAATGGTATTGATAAAGTCAATAAAGTTTATGCCCCTCGAGGTATTGCAGGTGTGGTTGCAGTGCCCGGCTGTGTGGTCAGGTGGCAGACAGGAAACAGGCTTGTCTTCACCCAGGGCTCTGCCCCATCAGTCCTGGATGGTGGATGGTCTGACATAGAAAAGACTGGGCCCCCTTGGAATGAACCAAGAGCCACGGCAGAGCCTGGCAAGCTACCCGTGGTGTATTCAATATGCCAAAAACAGTAACAATAATGAACCTCATTCCCAATGAATGGAGACATTATTGGCGCCCGATCGAGCAAATCAATGATCAACGGGAAGACAAGTAATACAAGTGATGGATAAAGTCATAAGCTTTTCCTGGGTTGTTATGTGCAAATTTGGATCATCATTATTTCAGGTTTTCGCAACTACTGTTTGGACCTATCCTGAGCCTATACTGAATAATCTAACTTATATTGCTGTGTTAGAGCTAATTTGCTAAATATGGTCAAAAAGCATTTTCTTAGAAAAGGTTAATAGGGATTATTAAATCTCAACCTGGACCCACTGGGCCGTCTGATCCCCCATATAAGAAATTACTGCTATGTTTTTACAGAGTAGAAATTGTGCCTACTGTTGTAGGCAGGCAGACGGGGGGCGGGGGGGGGCGCCACATGGCAATAAAATTCCTAAAGAAGAAAAAAATCCAGAGCCACACCTGATTGAAAACCAAAACTAAACTTGACAAGACCACTATCAACAATAGACCCTGGGGGAAGGGAAGGCCAAAGTGAATGTGTGAAGCCCATAGGCCACTAACCCTTCTAAAGGCTTTAGATAATTAACTCTCCCAAGGAAAATAAATCAGCCTCCTGGGCCCAGGACCCAGCTCACAGAAGACTGCAAAGCATTTCAGTCAAAGAAGACCACTACCAAAGTCTACTCCCGTTGGCAGCGACCCTAGCAACCAAGGTTGAAGCCCCATATGGGAGTAACTTGGGGAGAAATCTATAAAAGCCGTCCTGACCAAAGCACAGTGCGCACATGCTGCATGGACACACATGTTGCCTGAGCCCATGTGGCTGAGCACATGTGGTGCCTGAGCATATGTGTTGCCCGTCATCTCCCCTCTTGAGATGTGTACTCTCTCTCTCTTTCCCTCCCCCCTCTCCTAAAACCTCCTTAATAAAATCTATAAAACTTCACTGCTCATCGACTCCTGAAAATTCTTTTTCTGCGAGGAAGACAAGAACCCCAAGGCAACCCTGGGTAAGGCCTAGGACTGACTTTCCTTTCCTGCAAAGAGCAATTCCTCGCTCCAGCCTGAGTCCGTGGGTCCCGAGAAATCTTTGGTGGTGGGGATCAACTCCCGCGCCTAGAGATCAAGCGGACGTCAGGTGTGACTTGACGGCCACCTTTTGGGGCTGGTGGGGCTTGGGCCCACACCGTGCAGGGCTCATGGCAGACTTTATCAGTCCTAAGCCTGCCCATCGGGTCCCGGGTGGCAGAGGCGGCTGGGGAGAAAGCGACCATCTCTCTCCCCTTCCGTCCTCACATAAGTCACTCGTGGGGCCCACCTGCATCACCTACACAGTTTTTTTTCCTTTTTTTTGAGAATTCACTTGGCCTCTCTGTGTACACGGGCCCATATCATGTCTGCAGTTTGTTGGTCCTCTTGGAGATTTCTAGCTGCGCTCCGAACCATGGTCCGAGTGAGGTTGCAATGGCGAGAAGAGATCTGGGTGCGGCCATGTGACCTTCTGGAGGGCGGGACTTGGGGGAGGGGCCGAGCCTGGCTCCAAGAAAGTCAGCAGGTATCAGTCACAGGTGACTCACATATCTGAGTTTGAAAACGGCTTCTCTCATGGATGGGGCTTTTCGTGCAGTGGAGTCCAGTCTGGGAAGTAGCTGCAATTGCGACTGGTGGTCTCTGGCTGTTGGGAGCTTTGTTGAGATGGGTGGGGGGACAGGCCCGTCTCCTTCGAACTGCCCTATTTTCAGCTTGTTGCTGCAGAATGGGCCAGTATCATGTCTGCTGATGTTTGTTTGTTGGTCCTCTTGGAGATGACTCATGATCCATTTTTAAAATTTTGTTTTTTGGCTTTTTGGGTCACATCCTGCAGTGCTCAGGGGTTACTCCTGCCTCTGCACTTGGGAATTACTCCTGATGGTGCTCAGGGGACCATATGGGATGCCGGGATCGAACCTGGTCAGCTGCATGCAAGGCAAACACCCTTCCCGCTGTGCCATCACTCCGGCCCCTTTGAAAATATTTTAAAATAAAATATATATAATTTTTATTCGTTTGTTGTTGTTGTTGTTGTTTGGTTTTTGGATCACACCTGGCAATGGTCAGGGGTTTTTCCTTGCTCTGCATGCAGGAATTACTCCTGGCAGAGTTCAGAAGATCATTTGGGATGCTAGGGATGTAGAAGCACTTTACATACTATGCTATCTCTCTGGCTCACAAATGTATATTCATTTTTTAAAAAAATTTAAAATTTTATTATACTACAGTGAGATATACAGTTACAAAACGGTTCATGATTGGGTTGCAGTTATACAATGTTACAGCACTCATCCCCTTCCCAGCACAAATGCCCCCAGATTCCCCTTCCATCCCCCAACCTGCCTCTGTGACAGGCACTTTCTTCTTCTTCTTCTTCTTCTTCTTCTTCTTCTTCTTCTTCTTCTTCTTCTTCTTCTTCTTCTTCTTCTTCTTCTTCTTCTTCTTCTTCTTCTTCTTCTTCCTTCCTTTCTTCTTCTTCTTCTTCTTCTTCTTCTTCTTCTTCTTCTTCTTCTTCTTCTTCTTCTCCTTCTCCTCCTCCTCCTCCTCCACCTCTTCCTCCTTCTCCTTCTTCTCCTTCTCCTTCTCCTCCTCCCTCTGCTCCTCCTCCTTCACCTCTTTTTCTCCTCCTCCTCCTCCTTCTCCTCCTCCTTCATCTTCTTCCTCCCTCTTCCTCCTCTTTTTTCCTTTCCCCTTCCTCTTCCTTCTCTTCCTCCTCCTCCTTCCCTTCTCTTGCACACTTAGGGTTTATCATTTATATCCATTATCTTTAAAAGCAATTTTATTGTAAAAAATAATGCTAAACTAAATGGTATCTCATAATATGCATCACCATCACAAACCAGGCTCATGCATAAAATCCATGATACTAAAACTCAAAATACATGCATTTAAAATTCTTTTCATGGAAATATTAGAAAAAATAAAATAGAGATAAAAATAAAGGTCATCCATAATCACTACAGTCAGAGATAAGCATTATTATTAATATGTGGGCATAGGTGATTTCATTCATAGAGATAATATTTATTTTTCACATCACTTTCTTGTTGTTCAGCACACATGCATATTTGTAACATTTGCAATTCCAGTGAAAACAATTTTAGATTATTTTTCCCAATTTCTACAGCCTTCATCATTATTTTCAGAATGAGTAATACTTCAATATGTTGATATACTGAGTTTTATTAAACTGTTTCCTTTTATGAACATTTACAAGTCTTCCAAGTTTTCTCTTTCAAGTCAGGGATGAAATCTTTGTTTCACTTTTTTGTAGTCTTTCTTTTCTTTCTTTCTTTTTTTTTTTTTTTTTTTTTTTTTGCTTTTTGGGTCACACCCGGCGATGCTCAGGGGCTACTCCTGGCTCTGCACTCAGGAATCACTCCCGGCGGTGCTCGGGGGAACATATGGGATGCCGGGGATCGAACCCAGGCCGGCACAGGCCGGCTCATGCAAGGCAAACGCCCTACCCGCTGGGCTATCTCTCCGGCCCCCTCTTTCTTTCTTTCTTTCTTTCTTTCTTTCTTTCTTTCTTTCTTTCTTTCTTTCTTTCTTTCTTTCTTTCTTTCTTTCTTTCTTTCTTTCTTTCTTTCTTTCTTTCTTTCTTTCTTTCTTTCTTTTTCTTTCTTTCTTTCTTTCTTTCTTTCTTTCTTTCTTTCTTTCTTTCTTTCTTTCTTTCTTTCTTTCTCTCTCTCTCTCTCTCTCTCTCTCTTTCTTTCTTTCTTTCTCTCTCTCTTTCTTTCTCTGTCTCTTTCCACTGCCTTCTCTTTCTCTTCCCTGTGATGGTTATGTGGCTCAAATTGCAGTAGTTAGGGTGTTTGCACACATTTAGCTGTGTACTGGAGACCTCACCCTCTGTGGCCCTAGGGTCCCACGTAATAGAACCCCCCAGGACTGGGCTGAGCACATACAGTGACTCAGGAATTGAACCCCCCAGACTCAATATTGTGTTGCAGACATTTTTCCCTGGTTCATCGCCCAGCCCCTGAATTATTCCTTTAAAATAAGTTTCCAGGAATAAAAGTAGGCTGAATTATATTAAAGCCAATTATATAAAAAGCCTTTGCTTTTCAAAGGGTTCTATAGCAAACTCCTAACCATTTCATTGCATCTTCAATTTTGAGGTTACTCCTTCTCATAATTTTCCTTATTCTTATCAATTGAAATAGACTAATTTTTTAAAATTTTGCATATTTTTATTATTATTCAACAGGAACATTCTTCCCTGACCTTCACAGTAGTTTTATTCTGAAAAACTCAAGGTTCAGATTTCTGGTTTGTCACATCTGGGACACTTTATTCCAAAACACCCAGGAAGTGAGAACTGGGCTGATAGAGGAAATTTACTTTTAATATTCCTATTTATTGTTGCTATATTTATTGGTGCTTATCTTGCTATAAGCCTTGCACTTTCAGAACATACGTGGTTTTGAACTGAACTACATGCATGTTAGATTTCTCTAAATTAAATTTTACTTTAAATACATGATTTTTTTATTGCACCAATAAGCTGAATGAGAATCTACTCTAAACATTGGGAATAAGGGTGAATCTTCAGGCAGTCTTTGCTCCCAAGGAATTCCCACTCCAGTGGGAAGAGGCGTGCAAATAAAGGGTTGTCTAAGGTGGTCATGGAGGTTAGCTTTTCATCTATCTGACGATAGTCTAAAGCCAACTCAGCACAATGTCGGCAGAAAACCTTTCTATTGATCTATGACAAACAGATCTATAAAGGTTGTTTAAGTGCTCAATGTCAGAGGAAGCTCATAGGAAGCAATCGGTCTGAGGCACTGGACAGTCAGGTCGCTGTCTTCTACTGTCTCCTAATGCCTTTCAATTGATGCTTTAAAAGAGGTTGGAGGGGGCTGGAGTGATAGTACAGCAAGTGGGGCATTTGTCTTGCATGTAGCCAACCTGGGTTAGATCCTCCGCATCCCACATGGTCCCCGAGCACTGCCAGGAATAATTCCTAAAAGCAGAGGCAGGAGTAACCCCTGAGCATCACCAGGTGTGACCCAAAAAGCTATAAATACATGCATGCATGCATACATACATACATACATACATACATACATACATACATCACTGTCTGTATCACTGTCTTCCCGTTCATCATTGATTTGCTCGAGCGGGCACCGTAACATCTCCATATGTCCTGTCTCATGCTAATAGAGCCCAAGGGAACCTCCTTGCTCCAGGAACATAAAGAGCCTCAAATCAGGTCATGGGAATGAGGTCTAAAATTGTTACTGGTATTTGGCATATCAAATACGACAAAGCAAAGGTAGCTTGCCAGGCTCTGCCGTGCGGGACATACATACATACATACATACATACATACATACATACATACATACATACATACATACACACATACATACAGTTGGAATTGGTGCAAGGCGAAGACCAGCTTGGGACCACCCAGCTACAACCTGTTCCACAATGAGTATCAGCCCCACTTTTCGCATCTATACCAGACAGGGTCTTTGAAGGGACACTCCCAGTCTTACTGAAGGGCCCCTGTACTGTACCCACTATTCTGGCTCTGAGGATTAGATTTCCACCAGCCTAGCCGGCCCAGGCCTCTGCTGCCAGCCAAGCTAGAGTTCTCTGTCCAGTGTCTATAAAGCTCAAGGTGAGCCTCAGACACTGCCATCTGAACAACTTTTCAGCTTCAACAGCATTCAGTAGAAAAGGGAAAATTGGAAAGACAAATCATGAATTTTGTTTGGGGGTCAAACGTGATGGTGTTCAGGAGCAACTCCTGTGTTTGGGGTTGCTTCTGGGAGTACAGGGCACTGTGCAGTGCCGGGATCAAACTCAGCCTACCAAGCCGCTCTCTGCGGCCCAAGAGAAATAATGGACTTTACCAGGGAGTCTCAGGAGCCAAAGGCTCTGGAGCCAGCCGTGGCCCAGATCCCCTAAATGAAAGTCTGGGGCTGGAGCCTGAGAACCACCTTTTGCCCTCTCAGAGCATGCTCAGGGCCAGCCCCTTCCATTGCCTCTGATCCTAGATCTTGCCAACAGCTGTAGTGTGGGGCCGGCCTCTGCACCCTACAGACCCTGCTCTCTGCTCCAGCTCTAGCTTCCTCCTCTCCAAGTCCCACCTACCCTTCAGGAGCAGTCTGTGCGCCCACCTTCTGGAGGTTTCTCCCTCCCCAAAGCTCCTCTGTGCCCTGGGATCTCTTGCCTGGAGAAGAGGTAGAACAGGATTGACTTCTGAGGTCTCTCCAGATGTGGGTGAGCTTTGGCCAAGCCTCAGCCTCGGCTCACTCAAAGGGAGAGGGTTGCTTCCTAGGGGCGCTGGCAGGAGGCCTGAGGGGCAGCTCTCCCGAGAGCGGTTTGACACTTGTGCACATCTACATTGAGGCTCCATTTTTAGAGGGGCTCCCCTCAGAGTACAGGCATGCTTGTTTTGGTGGGTCAGCCTCATGGTTTGGGGGCTGGGGCCCAGTGACAGCATGTGATGCTGGGACCAAATCCATGTGCTCATGTGCTACGACTCCTGAGTCCTCTCCCTGGTCCTGCAAATGCTAGCATTTATTTTAGGGGCTCCCCTGTATGTTTTTTCCCACAGTCTTTGAGCAAGCTGCTCTTTGTACCAGACCTCGGGCACCCAGTCAAGGATGTGGACCCACTGCCCTTCCGTGCAGGGCAAGGACCAGACTGGAGCACAGAAAGCTCTAACAGTGGGGTTGGCACAAGTATTGGCATTGGTGGTTTTCCACTCTCTGGTCCTGAGGCCAGTGCCAGTCTGCAGAAATCCCCGGCTGGTCCCCAACAAAGCTATTGCCACTTAACCCATGGGCATGCCTGTGTAAAACTTTATTTTAGATTAGATTTTCAAGTGAATATGTAAAATTATAAATAATGACTTTTATTTTTCCTTAGCCAGCCAGCCAGGCCAGCCAGCTGGCCGGACTTGGAGTGGAGTTTTGGGCCCTGCCCTTTCCTCCGCCTCCATGCCAGTTGCCCAGAAAGAGAGAGACCCACCCACGCCAGACCCACACGTTCCTTGGCGTGCGGCTTTGCGGCTGCGCAATATTTTTATAGGATACTGAATTTTGCATAAGGTTCTTCCCAATTTCTTTCACATTTATACATAGTAAACAGTTATAAACATGTTTTAACTAATACCAGGAAGCCTGGCAAGAAGCCAGAGCAAACCACACATCATGCAGTCAGTCATTCTCAACATCCAGACTCCATAGTTCCTCAGAGCTCCATCCAAGAGAAAACCTGATCTTCCCCCTTTAAGTTTCATCAGTAAATGCTCGGGTTGAGAGACTTCTACTGAGACTATACCACCTACATGGTAAAGCCTGGCAAGCTACCATGTTTTATTTACTTTTTATGCCAAAGACTAGTAACTATTATGGACCTCAGTTCCATAACCTGAAGAATGGTTTCGGGCTCCTCCTGTCCCTGTAACAAGTAGATGCCCTTGGGTTGCACTTGCTTATGACAGGACAGGACTAATGGAGATGTTACTAGTGCCCACTCGAGCAAATCGATGAACAGTGGGAAGACAGTGATACAGTGATTTTTGCCTTAGCACTGTGAAATATTTCTCCCATTGTCAGCAGTTTGCAGGTGTGAGGTCAAAAAATTGCTGGTGTAAGTGGAACCTGGCACCGAGTAGGTAACTGTATTCAGTAACTGGGGGAACCGTGCACATCCTGGAGGATGTTAGGGACTCACAGATATGGTGGGGATCTGGACGCTGACACAGAATATGAGGCTCTGAACCCAGAAGCGATGACGCTTGATCCCTCCACACCAGTCCAGTTACAAGCCCTGCCCACGGTCGGCGCCAACCTCCTCCACTTGGAACTGTCAGAGGATCCAGCCTCCCAAACAAAATAGAACAACTGCTTTGCACCAAAGGTGCACATCGAACTTAGAGAACCAGGTGAGTGCAGGCTGCCCGCCTCACACCAAGGCCAGTGGTACATCCCCTGGGTGCCAGTATATCCCCCTGGGTGTCGGCCCACACTGTCGACGGCTGCCCCATCCCTTGGCACAACCGATCATCTCCCAATCACAACACAGGGAAGGGGAAAAGGAACTTGGGCCCAGAGAGTGGCCCACGCACCGCAACCAGTGCAGGCCGACAGGCTCGCAGCAGCACACCGCCTCCATGGGCTTGGCAGGGTTTTGAACATCCTTGTTGGTTCCGTGCAGAGCTGGCAACACAGATGAATTCAACCCGTCTGCTGTGCCTCGCGCCCACCCGCTTCAGAGTGGGTCTCTCATTACCTTAATCAGGCTAATATATTCTTAGCAGCAAGGGCCTGGGAAGACAGGCAGGTAGGTTTCTGTTCTCTAAACATGCCCTATTTTCATAAACAAGGAAGCTTGGGCTGTCGGTGAAACAGTCGCCATATAAGCAACCAACGCACTGCAACTCTGTGTGGGAGCCAGGAAACTGGGCTCAGATAACAGATCTCAGGAAGGGCTCAAGCCTGAGGACTCCAGGTCAGTAGGTCCTGGAGGTCTCTCTGTGATCTTTGTCCTTGAAGGGGCCCAAGAAGAAAAGTAAAGACTTGGGATGGAAAATACTATAACCTTCTCCATATATACACCTGGAGACAGAGGCTGGGCAGTCAGTCCCTCAGGCCCCATTTCAACTGGGTCTGAATTGCACAAAACTAGAGATTCTGCTGAAAGCAAGTACTACTGCCTGGCTGACTGCATGAGTGGGCGCCTTTCTGAAAAGCACTCAAGCCTGAGTTCCAGTTCACCAACTGCCAAGAGCCCCTGGGGCCAGGCAGTCACCTAGCCTGGACAGGACTCTTTGTGCCTTCACCCACAGAGTCAGGGGCGCCAGGAGGCAAACACAGACTGGCTGAGTCTCAGATCCATCAGCACTTAGACAACAAAACCGAGCAGAATCCCAAGTCATGGAGGGAGGTGCAGGGCGCAGCTGGGGTTGTGCAGGCAGTGTCCATGGCAGAGGACGACTTCTCTGTCCCCAGGAGAGCAGAAAACAGGGAATGTTGTTTCAAACACATAAGCACTAGCTGCCTGTGCAACCGCTGGCGAGCCGTCCCTCTCCTTCCCTCCTCTACCACCTGCTCATCCCTAGGGGAGACCCTTCCCCCTGCCCTGACTCCTTCATTTAATTCATAATTACTTGATCTGATCTTATTTGTGGGTTTATCTGTCAGATTTTTTTTCCAGCCCCAATCTCAGGTGCTTGACAGCACACATCTGTGCCCGGTGTATCCCAGCTGCTGGCCAGCAAACATGCACTGAATAATGAATGCAGGTCCCTGAGGCCAAGGACACACTGGAACACACTGGACACACCTGGACACACTGGTCTGTGGCCTCTAGAAAATAGCCACCTAAGGGGACACTATTGGAGAGGAAGTAGAATCCCCAGCTTCCTAGAAGTATCTTCTTCATGCAGGTGACGCTGACTGAACCCAACTGGAAACAAACAACCCCATCCAGTGATTCAAGCTATTAGGTGTAGGGTTTCACAGCACAATCCCACCCCTCCACCCCGCTTGGAGCACCAAGGCTTTCCTCCCACCCACCAGACAGGTGACCTTGGGCAAGTGGCAGAGCCTCTAGGTGACTGTGCATTGGGGTTTGCAGAGGGCAGCCAGTGCACTTGGCTCTCAGGCTTGTGAGAATTCACTGGGCTAGCAGTCCCGAAGCACTGAGTGTGCATGTGGCGGCCACAACACAACAACTGAGGTGGTAATGGATGGAGGCGTGCTTGCAGGGTGCTCAAATGCAGGCTTAGAGGGGCCGGAGCGATAGCCCAGCGGGTAGGGTGTTTGCCTTGCACGCTGCAGGCCTGTGCCAGCCTGGGTTCGATCCCCGGCATCCCATATGGTCCCCCGAGCACCGCCAAGAGTAATTCCTGAGTGCAGAACCAGGAGTAACCCCTGAGCGTCGCCGGGTGTGACCCAAAAAGCAAAAAAAAAAAATGCAGGCTTAGAGTCTCAGGCAGCCCCAGCTTTAGTCTGCATGGCGTGTTGCCTCAAGCACTGCCAGGAGAGATTCCCATGCAACCTAAGAGCCTAGTTTTGAGTCCTGCCTTAGACTTTTGGCTACTCAACAGCTCCCCCTGATGGCATCCCTGGAGGATTCAGCTGCCACATGCAGGCCTGTCTATAGCACCGTGATAAATCCAGGCACCAACTGGAATTTGCAGCCTAGACCCGGCTGCTATAAACACCCCTGAGAGTTTAACTCTATGGAACTCCTTGCTGTAATGAGCCTGTGGGTGGGGCTTTTCCCTCTGCAGTAGGAGGAAGAGGGTGGAGAACGGTGTTTTCCCTAAGAAATCCCATCCTTCAGGCCTGAGCCTTCTTGAGCCACTGCCGAGAAAGTCCTTCCACCGCTGCTCACAGACCAAGGGCGAATTTGAGTTGAAATGAGGAAGAGACAATGTGTGTGTGTGTGTGTGTGTGTGTGTGTGTGTGTGTGTGTGTGTGTGTGTGTGTGCGTGGGGGGGATGGGGTGAAACTCATTTGTTTTTAGAGTCGGCTAAGAGCATCTTGGGTAAATGCCCTCCTGAAGGGCGGAGATGTCTCGCGGATTTGCTCTTGGAACCCCTTCCCCTGACTGTAGTGGGCAGCAGGAGAGAGAGAGAGAGAGAGAGAGAGAGAGAGACAGAGAGGCACAGACAGAGAGGCACAGACAGAGAGGCAGAGACAGAGGCAGAGAGGCACAGACAGAGAGGCAGAGACAGAGGCAGAAAGAGACAGAGAGAGAGAGAGAGAGAGAGAGAGAGAGAGAGAGAGAGATCATGACCTCTGGTGGGAGATGGAGAAGATAGAAAAAGCTGAATCGTGGAAGGAGCCCCTCAATTCTGCCTGGCACCCACCCTACCCCAGGGTCCATAGACCACACTCAGAAATCTCTTCCTCCACCTCCCTTCTCCACTCCACATCTCACCACTAACGCACCAAGAGATTTTGGGAGGCCTCTGCCTCCACGCGCTTTGTGGGTATAAAAGGCTGCCGAAAAGCTGGTTCTTAGAATAGGGTATAGTTCAAGTAGTACTGCCCAGCCTCCCTGGGTTCCATGCCCAGCACGGGAAGGTCTGAGCAACGCTGGGGTGTGGCCCTTGTAGAAAGTAAATACACCAAAATAGTCATGAAAAACAAGTTCTTGGAACCAAGGATATGGCTCAGCGGAAAAGTTCGACACAGCAGCTATGAGGATGCGCCTTGAAACCCATCATGCCCCTGGCACCCTCAGACCAAGATCAAGTATAATCATTATGGCACTGTCCTTTGAGATTTCCCAGCATTTTCATGCATCCGTGATCCCTGGCCCAGCGCCATTGTGTCACACACACACACACACACACACACACACACACAACTGAAAGAAAGAGGAAAATGTTCTTTGCAAAAGCAAGTAAGAAAACAAGCTCCTCATTAACTGATGGGCGACCTTTCTTGTGGGTGGCTCTCATTTCTGGGAACTGGCACTCACATCTAATGAGTGGGGGTGGCTCTTATGGCGTGTGCTCATTAGTTACACTTCTCAATCCCAGTTTGAAAAACATTAAACTCCTGCAGGCACCCAGGAGCACCTTCACCCCTCCAGAAGGCCTGAGGGTGGCTCTGGGGGTCTCCTGCTTCCAGCCCAGCACTGACTGCTGAGCATTAATGGGGGGTGTCAGGGAACGCTGTATGCCCCAACAAAGTCCGGGGAGCAGGGTGTAGGAATCCCCCTTCTGCCCCAGGGGATTGGCGGCAGATGGACCAAGAAAGACGAGAGAATCCAGCAAAAGTTTCAAAATACTTTACTTACACAGGTTCTGGCATACAAATCAGCAAAAAGGAAAACCCCGAACTTAGGGGTTCTGTCTGGGCCCCAGCCACGTTGACCAAGATGGCTGCCACCACGTGTCAAGGCCTCGCAGGGAGAACAGAGAAGAGAGGGCCAAGAGTCTAGACAGAGAGCGCCAACAGAGCGTGAGAAAGAAAGCAGGCTAGTTTTACATTCGTGCAAACAGACTGCCAACTCCAGGGAAAGCTGTCAGGGTCAAATCTCCTCAGGTAATTTCTCCCAGGACCTTGCCTAGGCTCTTTGAGATGTCGATGTAGCCCAGCCAAGATCTGCCTTGGAAGTGCCCCTGCAGGGTAGAGTGGTGGAGGGGCACCTGAAATGAGCAGTATCTCAGAATACAAAGGCATGCATCTGTACCAAAGACTATTCTATAGCTAGTTATATAAACACCCTCCAAGCCTTCACAAGAGTCTCATCTTTACTTCATGGTTGTTCTGTATATTAGCCTTTGGCTTATCAGAGAGCCATGCTTGCTTGCTTGGAGACAAACAACATTTCTCTCTGGTCTAATTACTTAGAGATCCAACGTGGCCAGGCAAATATGCTGGTAAGATCTAACTAGTCCCACGATGATTGTGGCAGCATGAGAGAATATTTATATCAGCCAGTATAGAATACATGGTCAGATGAACTGCCACATTCAAACTGTCCTACTCCTATTTATAAAGTGACCTGCAGGAGGCAACTCCAGGCCAGATGCAGAAGCTCTGGGCAGCAGTGTACTGCAACAGTGGGGACGGGCAGTGGGAGCAAGTTCCAATAGGAATCTGCTGCTATCCTCTGAAGCAAGACAAGCCATGTGCTGACGTTCACAAAGGCCTGAAGGAGACTAGCACAGCCTTCTTCAACTCTTGTATACACATACACTGGGGGAAATAGGAGAAATATTGTTCAGACTGGCTCATGACAAAGACAGAAACAAAGAGCAACGTGAATAGCATTTGATTTATTAATTCCAAGGAGACAAAATGATCATTTTTAGCTAATGTGGCATTTGTAGACACCACGATAGGGGAGGGATTGAGCTGTGGGGTCTAGACCACAACTTTGCAAAGTTCCTTAGGAACTATTTTAAGGAATGTTGCAGGCTAGCTGTGGGCAGGTGCTTTCAGAGGCGGAGTTTTGGGGGTAGAGTAGAAGATGACAGTTTCTAGTTCTGGGAAAAGGTCAGAAGAACTAAACTGTCTGCCAGAGAGCAGACGCAGGGGGCTGGAAGCAGAAAACCTGGGGCAGAGTGGACGCGCCCACGTAACCGAAGTCAGAGTGCATCCTGCCTAAGAAAAGCCGCCTCAGGGAAGCTGCACAGAGCTAGGCTCAGGGAGCGCCTCCTGCCCTTGGCAAACCTCACTGCGCCAAGAATTTCAGACATACTTTCCTTTCTGGTCTTGCTGAAGCAGATTAGGGATCACCCAGAAAACCAGTGGGGAACTCCCCATTGGGTTCATGCATGGCAGGACATGAGTAACTAAAGCAAACCAGCTGGCAAAGCCCAACAAGATGAGCTCACAGACCTGGTGAAACTCAGGATGGTGACCAGAGGGGAGGGGTGGGAGGATTGGAGAGAGGGGTCTGGTGAGCAGGAACTTTCCTTCGCTGTAGGTGCAGTGAAGACTGGACATCAGGGGTGTAAAGCTACACCCCTGAGATTCTGTGCTATTATTGTAAGGCAGTGATAAAACAATTTTTAAAATATTTTTTATTATAACCCCATGATTTACCAGGTTACTCGTGATAGAGTTGGGATCAAACCCAGGCCGGCAGTGTGCAAGGCAAGCGCTCTATCCACTGTGCTGTTGCTCCAGCCCCAGAGGAAAAAAAAATTAAGGAAAAAAATCACAGTGTTTGCTTAAGGTTCTGGGAAATAGTACAGGGTCAGAGAGCATATTGCTGAACCAGGGTTCTCTCCCGGACACCACTAGGTCTCCCAAGAATTGTAGAGTGTGGCCTGGAGACCCGGGGCATGTGGGGTAGCCCTGGTGACCCCCAGTACAGCAGAGCCTGAGCAGCACAGCTTCCTTGGGCCATAACACAACTGTTGGCAGAGCATCACCAGGAGGAGCCCCCTGTCCCCTGAGCTCTACTTGGGAGCCCCCCCAAAGCAAATATAAAAGTCTTTGATCAATACAAACAAAATTCCAGGGAGATAGCCTGGGGTAAGGGTGTTTGTTTTGTGTGCACTGACCCTCATCTAATCCCAGGGGCCACATGACCTTCACCCAGTATTACCAGGTGTAACCTTAGTTTCCTCCAGCCTCCAGGGTCCTAGTGGCCTCAGCGCTGTGAGGCCTGAGTCACCCACATCCTGGGCCCTCACACTGAGCCATTCACACAGGTTGGCTGAGTATCGCTGGGAGTGGCTTCAGGGCCCCCTGTGTGCTTCCTGGGAAGCCCACCCCAAGGAAGAAAAAGACAAGCACCTGTTGGGTAGAGGGCTCTGGACACTAAGGGATAGTGGCGTCTGCACCTCTCAAGCAGACACCTAAAGGAGAATCAACATTGGGCTGGATTCCTGCAATGGCTGGTCGGCTGCCACGGTCTCCAGAAGACAGCATCAAGGTGTGGTGTGGTAGTGTGAGGCGGTGCATATGGCATGGATGTGCAGTGTGGTGCTATGCAGTGTGGTATGGTGTGGTGTGGTGTGGCATTGTGCAGTGTGGTATGGTGTGGTGTGGTGTTGTGTGGTGTGGTATAGTGTGGTGTGATGTGGTGTGGTGTTGTGCGGTGTGGTATGGTGTGGTGGTGCAGTGTGGTACAGTGTGGTACCGTATGATAGAGTTGTTACACATGGTACATTGTGGTGTGGTGTATATGTGTACTGTGCAGTGTGGTACTCTTGGTATGGTGTGTTGTGGTTTGGTGAGGGCCGAGTTGCGCTGGGGCCACCTGGAGCCTCCCTAGCCTCCAGAACCTCCCCTTGCTTGTGCGCACCCACTTTCCAAACCTTTTCTGAGGGGGTCTGGGGGGACAAGAGAGAGAGAGAGAGAGAGAGAGAGAGAGAGAGAGAGAGAGAGAGAGAGAGAGAGGCAGGCTTCTTGGGCTGAGTCCCTGCTTTGCATGCAGGATGCCCAGGTTCGGTTCCCTAACACCATGTGGTTCCTGTGTGCCCTAGAAGCCTGAGTAGGCGCTGCAGGGAGGCTGGATGTCACTCTGTCACTCACCCCTAGAAATTCACACCAAGGACCTGTGTGACTCGCCTCTCACTGCCCAGGAAAGCTCAACTCTGAACTGGTTTCTACTTCTCCAAATCCCTGCTCAGAGACAGTGGAACACTTGGATGCTGATATTTATTTCAGGATTCCCCCAAGCATCCACCTTCACTGGCTGAATTTTCTGTGTTCTGTAGGTGTTGGTAAAAGAAGAGTTTAGACTCACTTGTGTCAGACATCCGCCCGGCAGCCACAGACCACGGAGCGCACGTGGGCACCCTGTTACCCTGCTCAGAGCCCAGGTCCCATTGGCACAGAAGCTCTGGCCCGCTGTCTCGTCATCATTGATCAGAAAGTCAAGGTGAGAAGGGCTCCTGGCAAGTTCCTTTTGGAGGCAGGTGGGAGCCAAGAGCAGCTGTCCCCACACCGGGACGGGGGGAGCAGTGCAGCCTGTGGTCAGCGCCCAAAGACAGAAAGACATTTACCCAGATTCTGCTTCCAGAAGGGAACTCACCATCTGTGCTGGTCACACTCAATGCTGGCTGAGAACTGACCTATATCACCTTTCCTGCCCACACTGGTAATTGTTGACCACGGGGTGCCTATTCTTGGCCACCGTCTGTCCGGTCTCTGGCTTGCAGCCCGCTAATTGGTTTCCAGTGGTACTGTTGTACTAATGGTCCTAAATCGCCCCTGGGATCTGTTGGCTGCTTCCTTGGGGAAACAGATGCCACCAAAGGCATCATAGTGACACCCCCTCCCAAAAGAGGCTTCCCTGCCACAAAACCCACCTCAGGAGAAGGAACCATCTGACTGTTCTTTTTTTTTTTTGGGTCACACCCAGCGACGCTCAGGGTTTACTCCTGGCTCTGCACTCAGGAATCACTCCTGGCGGTGCTCGGGGACCATATGGGATGCCGGGGATCGAACCCAGGCCAACATGGGCCGGCGCGTGCAAGGTAAACGCCCTACCCGCTGGGCTATCGCTCCGGCCCCATCTGACTGTTCTTGAAAAAAAAAATGCTTGGGACCTCATGGAAACGGAGCTGGGATGCTCGCGGGAGGAGCAGGGAGGCAGCAGGTCAAGAAGTACTTTCACTCTTTCTTACAATCATGAACGCAGCAGAGCTCAGGGCAGAGCAGGGTGGCGCAAGGATAGGTGACTTCTAGCCTCTTGGCCGAGAAACCAAGGGCCCTAGGTGGGCATGTCGGGGACCTCCCAGTGCTCACGGGTGTCGGAGAACGCTGCCGGGGTCCCCGACAGTGTCAGGACAGAAGTTCTCTTCTACCTCCCGAGGACACCGGGAGAACAGATGAAAATTCACGAGTCCGGTGCAGTTCCAAAAAAGGCTTTTAATAGTACAAAAGCTCTTCCACAGCACTCCAATATAATGAACAAACTTTAGCTCTGGTCCGAACTCAGACCATACAAAAGAGCCTAAGTCTCCCACCAAAGAGAGAGGATCTCACCCGAGCTGAGTCCTACCCAAAAGAAGGAGCAAAAGGCCAAAGAGCAAAAAGCCGAAAGCAAGGAGCAAAAAGCCAAAGACTAAAGGCCGAAGGGGCCTCAAGTCAGTCCCCTTACATACATCAAAGTAATCCAGGGAGGGTCATGTCAACAAAGAACTCTAAACAGAGAGTAGTGCCACACGCTATTGCAGGTATAAACAAAGGTTATGCCAAGGACTAATCCCGAGATTATCTCTTATGTAAAAACACTGGGAGAGAGGAGGGGGCTGGTATAAAGTAATACATCTTAATTTCATGAGCTTCATGTAATCTAGATGGTACCCACAAGGTCCTTCTTATTATTATCTGCACCAGGGTGATTCTGAGTATCTTGTTCTCGTGTACTGAAAGGGTCACACTCGCCTGCTTAAAGCAAACTAGTATGATCCTTCCTAAAGTCTTCCTATAGTCTCAGCGTAGCCAGGGTGGTAGTCTCCTGGTAAATTCTAACTGTCCCATGCTGGGTGCAGTGGGTATAAAGAGGAGCTGTGCCCAATCTAGAAAACATAGAAGTCTTAGTAGATGTATAAGTCAGAAGTTATCCAGTCAAGGTGACTTCTGTAACTGCCACACCCTCTAGCAGTGTTTACATAGAAGAGAGGTCTCATTAGAATGAACCTTGGCTTAAATAGATTAAGCTGGGAGTGGGCAAAACAGCAAAGCTCCAACATACGGGTATCCCAGGGAAGTGTGCTTTCACTGTCCAGGGGTGATGGCACCAAGGCAGGACATGTGACTAGGCTGGTTCAAGGGAGTCTTCTGACTAGCTCCCAGAATCCCTGCCACTCACACAGATGGTCTCCTCACGCCACTGGTGTCTTTCTCTCCTGAGCCCGGGAATTGGGTGGGGTAGGTTGTGTCTGTGTATCCCCAGCTATATCCTGAGAGCCTTGTAAGACGCTTCATTGCAGAGAGGGATCAGTAAATGCCTTTGAAATGAAGGAGCGTCCTACTTAGCTACCTCTTCCCCTTAAGGCAGAGTGGGTCTGGGGCCTCCTCGGGCTGTCTAGGGTTCTGCCTTGGAGGTGCAAGGGGAAGTTGTTTTCTTTACATGCTTATCACAGTCTAGGTTCAAGGATGTGTGTTTGAGGTGGGGTGGGGCTGGGGTTAGGATGCCCCCAGAGCTGTCACAGTCTCCTCACAGCAGGGCTAATGGCAGTGGAGGGGGTGGAGGGGGAGAGAGGGGCAATGAAGCCCACGTTGTTCAAAGGTCTTTGAGTGAAAGCAGTTTCGAGAGGAACACAGAGCCAGCCAGAATGAAACACCTTGGTGGCAAACAGGGCTCAGATCAAGGCAGGGAGGGTACACAAGGGGCTGCCTGCGGTGGCTGGGGCTCGGGGCTCAGTTCTGGAACAGTGGTAACGAGCTGAGGGCCCCGCCAGGAGCAAAGGGCTCAGGGATGGGAGGGGTGGGGGGCATTCTTCTGAGCTGGGATCACAGAGGCGGAGGATGTGGAAGCTTTCATGCCACACTGCTGGGCACGTCTGGAAAGGCTGAAAAGACACCCCATGGTCACTGTTCCCATGGGAATATGTCACCTGCTTTCAGAAGTGTCTTCAGAACCCTGTTTCTTCCAGGAAGGAGCTGAAAAACAGGCCTGCAGAGCCCAGTGGCAGGTGTGGACCGTGCAGGAGGCTGATAACGGAGAGCTCAGCACAGAGGGAGGGTGGGAACAGAAGCAGGAGAAGAGGCATCTCACTTGGGGGGCAAGATTCCTGGTTTGGAGGGGGCTAGGCGGTTGCCAAGCAGCAGGTATCTGTGCTCACACATCTGTGCTAGGCTGTCCCCACTCTGAGAACCGTGAACATTGCTGGGGTAAATCTGGCCCTGTGGTGCAGCTAGTGTCCTGGGGATCAAAGGTTTGGCCAAGTCGTGGACAGTTCAGGACATTGTGGCCCACAAAACTTTCTGAGTCAGAAAGAAGCTCTGGGCTCAGAAAACAAACGGCTTTCCTGTTATAAAGGTTTACAGCGCACGGCTCATACACGCCTGGGGAGGCTGTGTTTTTTTTTTTTGTTGTTGTTGTTGTTATTTTTGGTGGAAGGCAAGGTGGGGCTGTCCTTCCTTCCATCTGGAATGACATCCCTGAGGGCAAAGGAAGGGCTGGAGTCCAAAGGCAGAGGACGGCGCCCAGCAGTCCTTCCTCTGTTCCAGGAGATTCCTGAGAAACTAGAGCGAGATGTAGCCCCAGGCACAGCCCTGTGTCTCAAGGCAACATTTTGGGTTTTATTTTGAGGGAATGAAGTTGAGTGTCCACTTTCACCTTTTTCTCCACCCCTGAAATGGACACACTAATAATGCAGCGGCCATCACCACCACCAGGACTGACAGTCTCCTGGTGTAGGTGCTTCGTGGGGTGGACATCACATGGGGTGCAATTCTGCAGAACTGCCCACTGGAACCAAGGTTCAAGGCAGTCTCTGAAAGGGCAGAGAGTTAGGATTCTGCTCCTTAACCTAAGTCCCAGACCTCTCACCTCCGGGATCTGGGGGGTCTGGGGCACGTTCTAGGCCAGGGGTTAGGAGCTGCAGGGTTTCAGGCAAGTGAGAAAAGGAGGTGGGAGTCAGGGCCGAGACGCAGGGTTCCTTGACTTGCAAAGAAGCAGGCGAGACCCTTCTCCTCTAGGGCTTTGGGCACCCTGTGTACCCTGTCTAGGTTTCTGGGGCACTTATTTTAAAATTTAACTTTAAAACCACAACTAAAAGAGGGCAGAGAATATGTTCCCATTTCCGAGATATGTTATCTATATGTGATCCTACGATAACCTTCCCTGACCAACTTTTGCCATGCCATCCTGTATCACGTAGGAGTTCACAGTGTCTGAATATTATCAAGCGTTGTGTTCTACGTTGGTCTCTCCTTTAACAAGCTGCCCAAAAAAGTAGAGTAACTTTGCAGTTATCCTGTGCTAGGGTAGAGCAAGCAACCGCAGTAGGAGCTGAAGCTAGTCCATTTCTGTCACTGCAGTTATTTTAGCAAGCCTGTTTCCCTCACATCTGCAACATCAGGCAGATTTAGTGATGCAGTCTGCACTCAGGGCACATTTCTGGGACGAGGGGGCAAAGTGGACAGCTGAATATGCTGTGATCTTGCCCCATCACTGGAGAGCCCAGCCACCGCATACTCCAGGAAATTTCGTAAAGACCCAGATGTTCTCTGCAGACGCTGACTCCTGCATATATCCACCTCATCTTGGCAGATGCTTCAAGTGCCGTTGACCCCAAACCAGGAGATCTTTCTTCTATGATCTCTCCCTCAGTGTCAAACAGACTGCTATTCTGAAGCTCACATAACAGCTTTCCACAGCATTGATGCCAGTTCCAATGCAAGCTATGTATCATCTCCTTTGGGTTTAAGATCCTTTGCTATTCGATGAGGACGTTTCCTAGATTGTGCACAAAGGTGATGGTTCCATCTAAATCCCAAGATCGCCATTAATTAAAAAAAAATTCAGTGGGGGAGCTTTTCACTTTTTACCACTAGATGGCACTGAGTCTCCAGCTGCAGCAGGCAGGGCTGCCACAGGCCCCAGGATTTGATTCAGTGATTCTGTCTGGCCCAGAACAGCAAAGGAGCAGGTGGCTGTGGCCAGTCCAGAAACAGGCTGAGATGGTGCACGTTGGTTCAGAGCAGAACTGGAAATAACCAGGAGTTTTCACTTAAAAGAGTAATCTTGATTTTCTTTCTTTGTGTGGGGGGGTTTGGGGGGGGGATTTGTTTGTTCAGTCGGGGGACATACGCTGCTGTGCTCAGGGCTCACTCCTGACTCAGGAATCACTCCTGGTGGTGCTCAAGGATCATATGGGATGCCAGTAATCGAACCTGGGTCTTCCACGTTAAAGGAAAGCACCCTACCTGCTGTAGTAGTGCTCCAGCTAATTGGATTTTAAAGGGTCAAGCTTGCATTAAGGTATGGAGCTGCAGGCAAGCTCCAGGAAGCAGGTCCCAAACTCTGAACCCTGTAGCATTGCCTGTGCTGCTGTCAGGCATGTCCCCCTAAGTTCACCAGGAACAGAGACCAAAGCACTGGAGCATGGGTTCTGTGCTGAACCCCTACCTGCAGCTTATGGTTCTGGAACCACAGCAGAAACTCCAGTCCATCCCCTACAGATCAGAAACTCCAGTCCATCCCTACACATCAGAAACCCTAGTCCATCCCCTATGCATCAGAAACTCTAGTTCATCCCCTACATATCAGAAACCCTAGTCCATCCCCTATGCATCAGAAACTCTAGTTCATCCCCTACATATCAGAAACCCTAGTCCATCCCTACACATCAGAAACTCTAGTTCATCCCCTACACATCAGAAACCCTAGTCCATCCCCTACACATCAGAAACCCTAGTCCATCCCTATGCACCAGAAACCCTAGTCCATCCCCTACACTCAGAAACCCTAGTCCATCCCCTACACATCAGAAACCCTAGTCCATTTCCTACACATCAGAAACCCTAGTCCATCCCCTATACATCAGAAACCTTAGTCCATCCCCTACACATCAGAAACCCTAGTTCATCCCCTACACATCAGAAACTCTAGTTCATCCCCTACACATCAGAAACCCTAGTCCATCCCCTACACATCAGAAACTCTAGTTCATCCCCTACACATCAGAAACCCTAGTCCATCCCCTACACATCAGAAACCCTAGTCTATCCCTATACATCAGAAACCCTAGTCCATCCCTACACATCAGAATCCCTAGTCCATCCCCTATGCATCAGAAACCCTAGTCCATCCCCTACACATCAGAAACCCTAGTCCATCCCCTACACATCAGAAACTCTAGTCCATCCCCTATACATCAGAAACCCTAGTCCATCCCCTACACATCAGAAACGCTAGTCCATTTCCTACACATAAGAAACCCTAGTCCATCCCCTATGCATCAGAAACCCTAGTCCATCCCTATGCATCAGAAACCCTAGTCCATCCCCTATGCATCAGAAACCCTAGTCCATCCCCTACACATCAGAAACTCTAGTCCATCCCCCTACACATCAGAAACTCTAGTTCATCCCCTACACATCAGAAACTAGTCCATCACCTATACATCAGAAACCGTAGTCCATCCCCTATGCATCAGAAACTCTAGTCCATCCCCTACACATCAGAAACTCCAGTCCATCCCCTACACATCAGAAACTCTAGTCCATCCCCTACACATCAGAAACCCTAGTCCATTCCCTATACATCAGAAACCCTGGTCCATTTCCTACACATCAGAAACCCTAGTCCATCCCCTACACATCAGAAACTCTAGTCCACCCCCTATACATCAGAAACCCTAGTCCATCCCCTACACATCAGAAACTAGTCCATCACCTATACATCAGAAACCCTAGTCCATCCCTACACATCAGAAACTAGTCCATCACCTATACATCAGAAACTCCAGTCCATCCCCTACACATCAGAAACCCTAGTCCATCTCCTACACATCAGAAACTCTAGTTCATCCCCTACACATCAGAAACTAGTCCGTCACCTATACATCAGAAACCCTAGTCCATCCCCTACACATCAGAAACTCTAGTCCATCCCCTACACATCAGAAACTCTAGTTCATCCCCTACACATCAGAAACTCTAGTTCATCCCCTACACATCAGAAACTAGTCCATCACCTATACATCAGAAACCGTAGTCCATCCCCTATGCATCAGAAACTCTAGTCCATCCCCTACACATCAGAAACTCCAGTCCATCCCCTACACATCAGAAACTCTAGTCCATCACCTATGCATCAGAAACTCCTAGTCCATCACCTACACATCAGAAGCCCTAGTCCATCCCCTACACATCAGAAACTCTAGTTCATCCCCTACACATCAGACACTAGTCCGTCACCTATACATCAGAAACCCTAGTCCATCCCCTACACGTCAGAAACTCTAGTCCATCACCTATGCATCAGAAACCCTAGTCCATCCCTACACATCAGAAACTCTAGTTCATCCCCTACACATCAGAAACTAGTCCATCACCTATACATCAGAAACTGTAGTCCATCCCCTATGCATCAGAAACTCTAGTCCATCCCCTACACATCAGAAACTCCAGTACATCCCCTACACATCAGAAACTCTAGTCCATCACCTATGCATCAGAAACTCTAGTCCATCCCCTACACATCAGAAGCCCTAGTCCATCCCCTACACATCAGAAACTCTAGTCCATCACCTACACATCAGAAACCCTAGTCCATCCCCTACACATCAGAAACCCTAGTCCATCCCCTACACATCAGAAACTCTTGTCTGTTACCATAACGACTTGGCCACAAATACACAACATCAGAAAGTCTAAAGCATTAAGAAGGAAACTTAGTGCATGCCCTTTGCTGCACAACCACTGAATGGGGGCCTTGAGTGACTGAAATTCATGTCCCCTGGGGTCAGCACTTGCCCTCATGTCTGTTCAAGCCCAAACCAAAGAAGCTGACATTTCTTATTTCTTTCCTTTAGTCGTAGTCTTGAGATATATATGTATATACATATACATATACATATACACATACATACACATACACATACACATACACAACACATACACATCCATACATACACATACATATACATATACACATACATATACATATACATATACATATGTATATGGGGCAGAGCTGTTCCTTGCTCTCCCTGTGCACAGCCGTTCATGAGGCAGTCGGGAGGCATGGCGTGTTCCTAGCCCTAGCCCACCACCTCGGCAGAGCCTCACAACAAGCCAGACCACCGCTCCTCACTCCCACGGGCGCCGCCATTTTTCCACTTCTGGACTTCCCTCTCGTCAGAACTCCACCCAGCAGACCAGCCCATCACAGCCCGGATCACCGACATCCACCCTGCAGCAGCTTTTTCCTCAATCCGGCCCAGGTATGCTGGTCCAAAGACTCTCACACATGGGGGCAGAGCTGTTCCTTGCTCTCCCTGTGCACAGCCGTTCATGAGGCAGTCGGGAGGCATGGCGGGTTCTAGCCCTAGCCCACCACCTCGGCAGAGCCCTCACAACAAGCCAGACCACCGCTCCTCACTCCACGGGCGCCGCCATTTTCCACTTTTGGACTTCCCTCTCGTCAGAACTCCACCCAGCAGACCAGCCCATCACAGGCCGGCTCGCGCTGCCACAAGCTGGCCGCAGCGGTTCGTCAATAAATGCTTTATTTGGAGGTGTTTAAAATAGTTTGCCTCCCGCTCGACAAGCCTGGCAAGCTTCTCGTGTTGTATTTGATATGCCAAATTCCAGTAACAATTATATTAGGTCATTCCCATGACCTAATATAATGGTTTAAGGCTCTTTATGTTCCTGTAGCATGCCGATGCTCCTGGCTCTACTGGCGTGAGACAGGACATATGGAGATATTACTGGTGCCCGCTCTAGCAAATAGATGATCAACGGGAAGATCGTGATACGTATACATACATATACATATACATATACATATACATATACATATACATATACATATACATATACATATATACATATACATATACATATACATATATATGCCACTATATATATGTGTGTATATATATATATATATATATGCCACCCTCACGGCAGAGCCTGGCAAGCTACCCATGTCGTATTTGATATACCAAATACCAGTAACAATTATAGACCTTATTCCCATGACCTGATGGAATGGTTTGAGGCTCTTTTATGTTCCTGGAGCAAGCAGTTGCCCTTGGGCTCTACTAGCATGAGACAGGACATATGGAGATGTTACTGGTGCCTGCTCGAGCAAATCGATGATTAACAGGAAGACAGTGACAGTGATATATCACTTGATCACTTGAATCCCGTTATTCATCGATTTGCTCGAGCGGGTGCCAGTAACATTTCCATTGGACCCTATCACGTGCCAATGTAGCCCAATGGCATCTGGTTGATTCAGGAATATGAAGAGCCTCAAACCGTTCCTTCAGGGTCTTTACAAGGAAGTCTGACCATCTTGTAGGTGGGCGGCCACGTGATCTTTTGACATCCCGTGGGATCCAGTCCGTAATGGCTCTAGTCCAGCGGTTGTCTCCAAATCGCATTACATGTCCAGCCCATCTGATTTTCGATGCCTTGGCAAACGAGACAGCGTCCCTGATTCTGGAATAGCGACGGAGGTCAGAACTCCGGATTCCTTCACTCACTTGAGTGAGGCGTGATATTCCAAGCATAGCTCTTTCGATTCCTCTCTGGGAGACCTGAATAGCATTCTCATCATGTTTTCGTAGGGCCCAGGTCTCTGAGGCGTATGTTAATGCAGGGAGAATAGTGGAGTCAAAGAGATGTGCCCGGAGCCGGAGATTCTTTGTCCTTTTAGCTATTTCTTCGATGCCTTTGAAGGCATTCCATGCAGCTCTCTTCCCTCCTGCGCAGCTCAGGTTTTAGGTCATTCATCATGTTGATTTCTCGACCTAGGTACACATAACTGCTGCATTCAGAGATGTTTGTTCCATTGAGAGTGAATGGGGCCTCTGGAACTAGTTCATTCTTCATGAACATAGTTTTCTTTAGATTCAGCTGTAGACCTATCTTTCCACATTCTCGGTTAAAGTCAGCCAGCATTTGTGTCACTTGGCTAATGTTTGGTGTTATTAGAACAATGTCATCAGCGAAGCGGAGGTGGTGTATTTGCCGACCATCTATCTTCACTCCCATTCCTTCCCATTCTAATTGTTGCATGATGTTCTTGAGGGTGGCGCTGAAGAGTTTTGGTGAAATGGTATCACCCTGTTGAACCCCTCTTTTGACATCAATGATCACTTCTTTGTAGAATGGTGAGATCCTGGTGGTGAATCTGTAATACAGCTCACGAAGGATCTTGATGTATTGGGTTTGAACACCCTGTTTGGCTAGGGCTTCGATGACTGCTTCAGTCTCCACAGAATCAAAGGCTTTCTGTAAATCAATGAACGTGAGACAGAGCGGCATCTTGTACTCCCTACAAACCTCGATGAGCTTGGTTACAGTGTGAATATGGTCGATTGTGCTGAATCCTTTCCGGAAGCCTGCTTGCTCGCATGGTTGTCCTTCATCTAGTGTTCTGCTAATCCTGTTCAGGATGACTCGTGTAAACAGCTTGTAGATGACAGACAACAGGCAGATGGGGCGATAGTTGCCGATGTCGTGAATGTCTCCCTTCTTGAACAGTAGAACTGTCCTATACAGTGATATATATATATATATATATAGATATATATATATATATATACACACATTTTTGTTACTGGATGTGCTTATATATATATATATCACTGTATAGGACAGTTCTGTTCAAGAAGGGAGACATTCACGACATGTTACTGGATTTGGCATATCGAACACGCATCGGACAGCTTGCCAGGCTCTGCCATGCGGGCGCTATATTCTCATTACTTGTGGGGCTCTCTCAGAGGGTGGGTAGAATATTTATGGTAATTTGGAGGTAAATTGCGCGGACACAGCGCAGCTGCGCGCAATGGGGAAAGCTGATTTCTACTCTGCAGGGTGTACCTGTGTCCAGCGATTTGGAGACAACCTCTGGACTAGAGCCGTTACAGACTGGATCCCACGGGATGTCAAAAGATCACGTGGCCGCCCACCTATAAGATGGTCAGACTTCCTTGTAAAGACCCTGAAGGAACGGTTTGAGGCTCTTCATATTCCTGAATCAACCAGATGCCATTGGGCTACATTGGCACGTGATAGGGTCCAATGGAAATGTTACTGGCGCCCGCTCGAGCAAATCGATGAATAACGGGATTCAAGTGATCAAGTGATACACACACACACACACACACACACACACACATAACACACATTAGCATTAGCAAATGCTAATGGGGCCAGAGAGATAGCATCATCGCAGGGAGGGTATTTGCCTTGCAGGCAGCTGACCCAGGTTCGATCCCCAGCATCCCATATGGTTCGCCGAACACCATCCGGAGTAATTCCTGAGCGAAGAGCTAGGGAGTAACCCCTGAGCATCGCCAGTGTGACCCAAAAAAGCAAACAAACAAACAAACAAATAAATATAAATTTAAAAAATGGTCAGACTTTGTCAAGACCATGAACAAATGGTTTGAGGCTCTTCGTATTCCTGGAACAAGCAGATGCCTTTGGGCTATACTGGCACGTGACAGGGACAAATGGGAATGTTACTGGCACCCACTCAAGCAAATCGACAAATAACGGGATATCAAGTGATCAAGTGATTAGTCTGGGGAGGAATTTGAAACAATAGAGTATCAGGTTAAACATACTTCAAGTTCTTTAATGGTGGGGGTGAACAATATAAATGTATACTACAGCTCTGTTAAATTCTGTGTATATATGTGGGCACACATTTGAGTCTAAGGAACAGTTTGATTTGTAGCATTTGCATGATTATGGGTGAATTTTGATTTCTTAAATTTGGAGTGTTCATTTGCTCTGATGTTTGAAAAATGTCAATAGTGAGTCCCTAATGAGTCATCTCTGTTGACTTCCAACAGCTTCCTGAATTTCCCCAAAACTGTGTTTCAGCTTTAAGCCCCTTTCCAGCCCTCCACCCAAAGGTCAGCACTTCCATCAGCGTACCTGTTTCTGATTTATTTTTTTAAAATTCCCTTTCAGAACCACCCCACAGAAAACTTGCCAATGGATTTTTATATAGAATGTTATGCTTTGGATGCAGTTGACTAATTATTTGTTGTTGAAGCACTGTAACATTGAGAAAAATATTTTCACAGAAAAGGAATTCATGATGTCAGCACTCGGAAAAGTAAACTCACCAGGCGTTTTCCTGCTTGGATGCCATCCACATATCCAATAGGTGCTCTTTATGTTTTTGATCAGAGAATAAATGCTATTTTGCAAAATGTTTCTTTTTAAATACTTGTCCAAATTTACCCACTATCTGACTGTCATAGCTTCTAATGCCCAAAGTGTCAATATGTCATGCAAAGAGCCTTCAAAATGACAATTAGCTCAAGCTGAAATGAGGCTGGCAGCTTACATCACCTAACGTGGTCAATTTAGTTCTCAGCAACTGTCATACCTGTGGGTTTTGAGGACCATAAAGGCATGATGAGGCATTCACGTATGTGACTCAGCGATGTTTCTCCCCAGCCTCAGAGCTAATTGCCCTTTCCTTTGCACGCCTCTGGGTATCCCTATTTAGCAGTTTAAAGTTCTATCTGGCTGAGGTGTCTGTTTACCTGCGTGTGGAGGAGCTGAGCAGTATCTCTTAATCTTTCTGACTGCAAAGGACTACACCGGAGCGTTTAATGAGAAAGAGATTCTTCAGAGCACATATTCTTAGCTTAGAAACAGTGGGCTGCCACCCATGGCCTGAATTAGTTTTCTATGGAAAAGTTAATGGAAGTAAAAAGGAGGGCAGGAAGGAGAAGGGGGCTGGAGCTCAGGCTTTGCATGCAGGAGGCCCGGGTTTGATCCCTGTCCCTGCATGGTCGGAGAAATGTAGACAGGAGCAGATCCTGAGCAATGCCGAGTGTGGCCCTAAAACCAACAATCAAGGAAAGAAATTCAGAGTCTCCATCCTTAATGTCCTGTGTAAGGGTGGCATAGAAAGTATTTCTCAGATGTCAAGATTCTTCTTGGTAGGGAGGAAGGAGCCCGCCACGGCAGTCCAGCAGGCCAGTGGGTTTCACTAATTGGTCTGGTCCTTTGCAGTCCCAACAGTCTCCTTCACTGGTCTGTGCAACTCAAGAGAGATGTAAATAGGGCTTTGTCTCAGGGCAGCACTGCCTGCTCCCACACCCCTACCCTCCCCCACAAGTGGTTGCCTTCCTCCAGCTGCTGAGCCTTCCTGAGAAAGGGCAGGAGAGAGAGAACGGGGAGTCACCTCAACACCAGCTATATTCCTGGCTACACAGAGAGCCTCTTGCCTGCACAGTGTTTTTTGCTTTAACTACCTACCACCTAAGTCACGATCAGTGCTAATGTTTAATTACAACAAACAGAAAATAAACTACTGTTGTGTCCTTGTATGTTGCTCACTGCAGTCTTGCAGATACCCGTAATGAGATGTGGCAGGCCTGTAATTAAAATGTAGATGTTGCTTTCATGCCATTCAAGGGTAAGAATGGGCACGACTAGCTAGAATACCTCCATACCACGGTAATTACTTGATACCTCTCAGCAAGGTTCTATTAAAGCATTCCCTGCACCCCATATGCCGAGACAAAAGAGATACCTTTGAATACAACTCGATCGCATGGTTCTCTATTTATACCCTGCCTTGACTCAGAAAGGATTTGAGGTCGCCAACAACAACAATAACAATGAAAATAGCTGCTCTTTGTGAGTAACTCTTCCATGTCAGACATTGCACTGCAGGTGCTTGATTTACGATAATTATAAAGGCAGTAGGCACAAGGGTTAAGAACCCAGGCCCTAGAGAAACACTATTTGGAGCTACTAGGAACAAGAGCTTCATGGGAGGATAAAGCAGGTTTAGCGTGGAAAGTGTCTGTGATGGTGACTGACATCCCGCAAGGGCTCAGTGAACAGGGTGGCAGGTGCTGACTGTGCCCCGCTGCCCGTGTGCTCTTCTGAATGCACCACCTGGTACCTTGGCAGTTAGGCAAAGCCATGGAACCAGTCAAAGTCAATGAAGCCTGGGTGTGAGTGATGGGAACATATCTGAACTCAGAGATGAAGAGCCAATGGATGACCTTCTGGTTTTCTCTTTTTTGGTGTCAACACCTGACAAGTCACACATTGAGATGACGGCATCCTCCAAAGGAAGCTCTGTGTCCCCAGATTCACCAGCCAGGGCAGGCACATCAGTTTTTGCACAGGCAAAGACCATTTATTTATTTACTTATTTTTTGGTTTGGGGCCACACCCATCAGGATGTGGGTGCTCAGTGATCAGGACTTACTCCTGGCTCTACGCTTAGGAATAAATCCTGGCAGGACCTGGGGGACCATAGGGGGCACCAGGGATCAAACCTGAGCTGGCCCCATGCAAGGCAAACGCTACCCACTATACTATTTCTTCCTTTCTGCAAAGAGAAATTTTTTGCTGTGCTACACCATTGATATTTCCAGGCTTACCTGTTATGGTGTACCTTGTCCTGACTCTCAGATTGTTACTCTTATCATACTTTGAGGGAAGGGAGGGGGCAGTTTGCCACTTTGGGAGCCTCCATTCAAAACCCAGGAGGGTACTGCATTCCAAAGAGGGAACCTGTATTCAAAACCCAGGCGGGTACTGCATTCCAAAAAAGGGAGACTCCATCCAAACCCAGGAGGACGCATTCAGGGGGGGGCCCAACCCAGGAGGTACTGCATTCCAAAGAGGGAGCCTCCATCCAAACCCAGGAGGTACTGCATTCCAAAGGTAGCCTCCTACACATGGACATGTTCTGGAATCCCTACAAAGCACGAAGTTTCTGTGGAAGAAAAGCCATCCTTAGTTACACTGCAGAACAAAAATGTCAGGGATGGTGGCAACCTCTAGGGTGTATGGATTTGCTTCCTCTAGATCTAGCTTGGGACCACTTTTAACACCTACACCAGAAAACAGGGGAGACAAACAATTGCTTTCTCATCTTCAAAAATTGTGGCTTATCTGACCTCTACAAGGTGCTAAGAGGAGCACCAGACCTGCTGAATGCTCAGGGAATGCCCTCAGCAGGGGTTTACCTCTTTCTCTGACCATGGGGCTGCCTATTGATTCCCACCCACCCCATCCCACCAGATCCATAATAATTCTGATTCCCCACCTTTTCTTTTAAAGTCCTCCTAGAATAGTTATAAAACTAAAGCAGAAGGGGCCAGAGCAATAGCACAGTGGGGGGGGGTATTTGCCTTGCACGTGGCTGACCTGGGTTCCATCTCCGGCATCCCATATGGTACCTCAAGCACCTCCAGGAGTAATTCCTGAGTGCAGAGCCAGGAGTAACCCCTGCGCATCACCGGGTGTAACCCAAAATAACAACCACCACCACCTCCACCATCTAAAAAAAAAGACTCTTCTAGAACATTCTCTAACACTAAACCACAAGGTCTGGGTCCATGATTGTGTGGTGCTAGAGGCCACACAGTTCATTGTGGGGTAAGGATCTCACTGGAGCCCAGAGCCTCACATACAGGTAGCCCTTTATCACAGAGCCATCTTGCCAACCTACCAAGGGCACTATCTCTGAAAATACTACACCAGCTCACTGTTCCCCTCTGTCTTCTCTTTGCGAGGTGGTGGCCCCTCCTGGAGTTCTGGATCCCTCCCAGAACTCACTATCTAATTCCCTGAAGGAGGAAGGGTGGCAGCATGTTCACTTTGTCGAAACATCAGTAGAAGCAAAAATGCAACCATCATTCTGTGCCTGATGGGTTTTTTAAATCCACAAAATCATCACAATTCTGCTGCCTACCACACAGGAAGGAAATGAAAGAGAGCTCAGATGCTTCAAAACACCTTCCAAGCCTCCCCTGTACTGTTATGTAACTGCTACATATTAATATCCCACATCTGTCAGTCACCGCCCGTCTCTAAAGGCTCTACCTCTCTCACCACCCTGAGCCTGAGAGTTTTGTATTTAAATGACTTTGATTTTATCTACATCGAAGCTGTACTGTAAAAAAATAGAAAATATGGGGTCATATAAAGAAAAAGATAACAGATCTCTGAACAGGCCTATTTTCAAGTAACAACTTGGACACAATTATTGGCTGGGTGTGCTTCCACTCCATCTTCATCTGTACATCTTGTTTATTTGGCCAATATTAGGCTCAGTCTGTAATTTTATGTCCTGCTTTTTCAGTATATCGCAAAGTATTTTCCCAGGTCTTCCATTAAAACCTTCTCACAAAAGCAGTTTCTAATGGTTATAAAGAACACCCCAACTTGTGCTGTGTTCAATCTCCTTAATCACATCTTCTTGGCTGGAAATCTCTGTTGTTTCCAATATCTTCCTATTACATGTCATGCTGAGATGAATTTCTTAAGTTTTTTTGCTGTTCCCAATCATTTTCTCTGAGTATACTCTCATGGGAAACTAGTTTGTATTAAGACAGTTTCCAACACACACACATGCTGAAGGGGGATGGGACGGAAGGCAAAAAGACACCAGACATTGTATTTGTTTTATAAGTGGCCGCACAAGTGCTTAAAGAAGGGCCTCCAAGCACTTCCAGAGGCCAGAGGGATAGTACACTGGTTAGGGCAAGTGCCTTATGCATTTGTCTTGCATACCACACACCTGGGTTCAATCCCTGGCACCCCAGAGGGTCCCCTGAGCACTGTCAGGAGTGATTCCTGAGCATAGAGTCAGGAATAAGCCCTGAGCACACCGGGTGTAGCCCCAGAACAAAATAAAAATAAACCAGAAATACCCTGTGAGCGCTTCCGGTACAATACAGACTGTGACACTTCAGGTGGCCCTGAAGTGAGAGGTGAAAAACACTGTTTTATGCTACCTCTTAACCAGAGAACTATTAAATCAGAATCAGACATTCATTTTAAAGGTATAATAATTCTATTTAAGGGAAAGACTCTGACCACCCACCTCTTTCCTGTAATTCACCAGGCTCTGCAAAGTGCACTTCGCTGGGTGACAGATCCAGAGCTTTGAGAGTTTAACCTCATGGTGCTGGCCAGGGAAACACAGTTTGGGGTCTCTCTGTCTGCCCCAAACAGTGTCCTCGGATACCCTGGTGCAGGTATGAAGACTGTCAGCCCAAGTGCCCCGCCTCCACTCCCTAACATGCTTAAATGCATTTTCTTTTTATTTTGACAGATTAATTAGTATTTTTCCAACCCCAAAGCAACCAAATACATAAAATGATCTGGCTTTCATTCTTTGCCTGCATTCAGCTACAAATAACTATTATCATGCTGGAATTTACCTTTGAAAGAGACCATCCCACCAGTAAGCATCGTAATGGTGAGGTTGCCAGTCACAATCATTAGAGCTGTCATACACCAGGGCACAGTGCTCAGAGCCGGGAAGAAGCAGAGCAGGGAAGAAGCAGTGAAGGTTTGCAAACCCAGAGTGAAAGCCGCTAAAATGAACCTGCTCCTTGGGTGGGGGAATGGCAAAACACTGCATTGATTAATAACCAGCCTTTAGGACTGACTCCAGGGCAGAGCGCTTTGCTGGGCATTGGACGTGCATTTCATTCATTCATTCATTTATTCGTTCATTGGTTCATTCATTTGTTTATCTATCTATTTACTTGCCTATCTATCTATCTATCTATCTATCTATCTATCTATCTATCTATCTATCTATCTATCTATCTATCTATCTATCTATCTATCTATCTATCTATCTATCTATCTATCTATCTATCTATCTATCTATCTATCTATCTATCTATCTATCTATCTATCTATCATCTGCCAGTCTTCACAGCTTCCTTGCCATTGAGGTGCTATTAATCCATTCTACAGAGAAAAAACTAAGGCTTACTGCTCAAGGGACTGGTAGCACCAAGGCGCACTGGAAACAGCATGGATCCTGCTTCTCACTGAATCCCTATTGTCTTGGTACAGTTAGAAGTTTGACACAAACCCTTGGCACAATGGGCGCAACTGGCCTTAAAGGTGAGTGCCATGAATATTCATCTGCTCCCCTTTACATAGTCCTTCTAGGTTTGGGATGGGGGGTCACAGCACTACTAAGGGGGGACATTTGTATCCTGAGTGACTCTCAAGGAGCCCTCAATATCATCTTCAAAAAATTAACAAATCAAAAAAAAAATAGAGCCAGGGGAGATGGCTCAGTAGTAGAGCATATGTCTAACATATATGAGACCCTGAGTTTGACCCCTAACACCACAAATTCCCCAGCACCAGCGAAGATAGCCCTGATGGCCCCTGGGAACCCCTGGATGTGACCTTGGTGGCCCTAGAGCAGTGAGGGCCGAGCACGGGCCAGCCCACCAGGCCTGAACGCTGAATTATCAGGCTCGCTGCATATCATGCCCCCAAAATGGTCCTCCCCTACACACACCCACCACCACTGGGGCCTGATTGTGGGCTCTACTTTTAAAAAATAACAAGAATAAAAATAGGATGGCTTTGTCTACAATGAAGAAGTCACCATTTCATTCCAACCCTTCTCCACACAGAGAAAGCCCTGGAACCTTCAACGAGAACCAGCTTCAGCTAAATCTTGTACGAGGAGATTAAACACAATCGCAGCATCTCCACCCTACAGCGTGGGAAGAGGCCGTTATTGGAAGGTGAGAGTGAAACACGGGGAAGCTGTGAAGGGAGCAGAGCAGGACAGGTGGCGGGGACACGGGGGAAAGACAGTGGCACTTCTGCTCTTGAAAACTCTTGGAGAGAGTCGCTTTTGTACCGTGTGCTTGTGGGTGATGCAGAGAAGGCACCGTTTAGACCAGCTAAGCCGCCTCCAGCCTCAGAAGGAGCAGTTTTCCCCAACATTTCTCAATTTTTCCAGTGCTGTAAATTCTTCTTTGTGGGGACCCTGGAGCATGGAAGAAAGGTGGCTCAGAAAAGAAATCTGGGGACCAGGGATTTGGCTTTCAGAACCTGTCCCAGCCAGGACTGAGTGAGAGTTGTATCCCCCCTTTGGTGTTCCAGCAGGAAGGATTGGGCACTCTCAGGGATCCCATCCAAGTTGAATCCCCTGTAAACTGATCCATTTAGGCAAACATTTATTGAACCCAACACAGTGCCAGGCACTTTCTTGGCTGGGAGAAGGAAAGACTTGGCCCCTAGCCTCAGAGAAACCCAAGAAGAGTGAGGAGAGGGCATGTCAGTGAATAACCTGCTGCTCCTTGAGCTGACTCCAGCAAGACGAGAATCCATGTTGAATTGGGAGCCTCAGAAGGGTCGGGAAGGAAGGACTATCTCCACTGGATCTCTTGGACACTGAGGCATTGACTGGGGAGAGAGAGGAGCTGGTTCCCAGACACTTCCTAGCATGGAGTGATGCTAAGTTTAGGTGTCAACAGGTTCTCTAGGAGCAAAAGAGCTGAGCTAGGACAGGGGAGATGATACAGCACGAGGAGATCTTGCCTTGCACTCAGTAAACCCAGATTCTATCCATAGGACCTCATACAGTCCCCTGAGCACCACCAAAAGTGATCCCTGAGCACAGAGCCTGAAGTAAGCCCTGAGTACAGCCAAATGTGGGCTCCCCACCTCTGACACCGCCACCAGCCAAAATCTCCAAAAGAGCTGAACCTTTGTTGGTTCATGGAGTGTAGGGGTGCACCATCTTAAGACAGGCTCCAGGTGATTCTTTGAGCAATCCTGCTAAACTGAGGGTCAGTGTGTGTCCTCAGGAGAGGTTTGATCCAGCAGCCTTCCTCAGAGCCCTGGGTTCAGAGATGAGCACAGCACAGGCTTCCTCAGCCACCACCCTGCAGATGAATCTCCTGAGACTTCTCTCTGGAGGGGCAGGGGGCCTGTTGCCTGAGGCCTGTTGCCTGCATAGTCCTGAGAGGTTGTGCTCTCAGGGATGAAGTGATGACCCGGTCATGGTCTCTCTGTGCAGGAAATCTTGCCTCTGAAATTCATCCCAACAAAGGTCCCCTCCGGCTCTCCTCTCCTCTCTGGCAGCTCCTTTCCAGTGAACTTGGCTGATTCCCAATCTCTTCTCAAATACCGGAAGTCCTTGGATAAAGCTTCCACTCTGAGGAAGGAATTCAGTGAACTCCAGAGATTCTAGTCCAACAGGGGATGTTTGCTGAGGACTCCTACACCTCCTGCTGGTCTGGCTCCAGACCCACCAGCCCCACTGCCACCCTAACCATTGCTCCAGCCACACTCTTATAGCCAATCTGGGCTGCGCCTGCCTCTTGCCCTCCTCGTCCAAGAGCCTTCACGTCTGGCCTCGTCTGTCTTCTCAGTCCTCTCAAATCTACTCACCCCCCAGCATCCCAGTTCAGCCACCACAGACATGCGCTTACTTGGACAGCTATGAAACCTCTTGGACATTGCACGCTTCCAGTCTGAATGTTTCTAATCTACTCTGGGCTATCTCAAGAACCATCTGGGCTATCTTGCAGAACCATATGAGTCTAAGAATTCCCTTCTTGAATCCTGCTAAAAGCTTCCCTGTCCTTTGCAGCCACACATCCTTAAAGGTTGCAAATGATTGGGCACCACTCCAGCCTCCACTCATCAAATCCTTCCCCTCTTCTTTCTGCTCCAGCTTGTGGGACTTTTCTTAGCTCTTAGAACAAAACCTGCTGGCTCTTTGCCTCCCACTTCCCGGGTGCTGTTCCTGCATCCGGGACTCTGCTCGGCCCAGCCGTGTCTTACTTGACCTTCACATTCCGGCTTAAACTCATTCTTTCCTGAGGTCTGCTGGTTCCAGCAAGGCCCTGCCTCTTGCCTTCCAGACTTGTTTCTTGCAGAACTTTGCACACTTATTTTTAATCCTTTGTTTATTGTCTGTGTTCCAAAGAGCTATGTTTTGTTCTCTGCTCTGTAGCCCCTGCTCAGCCTAGTCCCTGGCACACATTAGGTGATTTTTTAAAAAGATTTCCTAAAACATCCATATGTCTTGTCTGCACCCCCAGGGTCAGGACACACTGCCCGCAAAGCGCACATCATTCCTCTGCTCTCCTCTCTCCGTTATCTCCCAGTCTGTGTCCCATCCTCGGGGTCTTATACCTGCTTTGCAGGCCTGACTTTATGAGAATCCCCAGAGTAGAATGACAGTAGCTGCAAAAAAGCAAACTTATTTCCCACCAAGAGGTGCCGATGTCATTAATCGCTCCCCTCACAGACACATCATTGTTATTTCTACCAAAATAATCACCAAAACTTTGGAGTTTTGGTTGGGTCCACCATTTAGGTCAGCATTTAAAAATAATAGCTCGGGGGCAGGGGCGATAGCCCAGTGGGTAGGGCATTTGCCTTGCACGTGGTCGGCCCATGCAGGCCCGGTTCGATCCCCGGCATCCCATATGGTCCCCGAGCACCGCCAGGAGTAATTCCAGAGCCAGGAGTAACCCCTTGAGCATTGCCGGGTGTGACCCAAAAAAGCAAAAATAAATAAATAAATAAATAAATAAATAAATAAACAAACAAATAAATAAATAAATTGTAAAGAAATAATATATCAATTTTTCCAGTTTTAAAGTCTCACTTTTCAGGTAGCTAGATCCTCAACTGTATAGATATAAACTGGGGGGAGAGTGCGGTAAAGTGACTAAGCCGGATTCTTCATGAAGGGCAGTGGTCAGAGTAGGGCTGGGCAGGCAGCACAGTCCTCAGGGAAGGGTAAGACTTATGGAGAAGCACACACAGAGAAAAGTGAAGCTCTCCAATTGCTCTCCAAAGTCCAAAGTTTCCTCTCTGCAGTGCAGCCTCTTGCTGGCTCAGGCAACGTTGAGCAGGAGCCAGGCGTCAATGAAGGACAGAGGCTGATTGGTTCTGCAAAGCCGGTTTCAAAGCAATTAAAAAGAGAATGTCATCTCCTGTCCAGGCTGCAAACAAAAAGGCCAAGGATGTGCTTTTCTTCTTAAATTGATCTGCTCTGTCAAATACTTCATTAGCAGCCTGATCCAGTTCCTAATTAGCACCCTAATTAAGTGCTTTTAACTCCCAACCTGAGAGGGTGTGAATTGGGGGGGGAAGCAGAGAGGACAAGTCAGACACACTCAATTGCCAGAAACGTGTCTGTGCTTCTTCACTGCTGAGGCGGGGACAAGGGTCGGTCTTGTAAGTGGATTGCCTACTGAGGGAGTCCCTTGAACAATTCACTTCTGAAACAAGTGGGCTCCCCACCACCCAACTTCAAAGGTCTAGGCCCGGAAAGCACAAAGAACTGCTTGCCTTAGAGCAGTATGAAAAAATAATTGGCAAATATTTCACACACAGGAATAAAGGAAGAAAGCAAAATTGATGTGTTTGGCTCACAGCCTGTCCTAGTCTGTTCTCTAGAATGACTTTCTCTGACTTTTTGAAACCCTGGAGCAAGGAGATTCTCGGAAGACCATTCAAACCCGGGATTCATGGAAAGCCAGCACCATTCACTGCCTGGCCACAGTGGTGGAGGGTAGGACCCTGCCCACGCTCATCTTGAAAAGCACTTCACGCCTAAGAGGCCCGTGCTGAGAGGGTTTGCTATTAAATATATTTGCTATCTATTCAGCTGCCTCTACAGAGAGATCAAGTTCAAACGAACAAAATGTGGGGTTTGTGCCAGGTCAGAGACCCACAAAAATCCAATAAAGGCTTGGAAATTTTATTCTTCAAACCACATTTCAACTGTTGACTTTATCCATACACCCAACACCCCCCCAACCCCAGCATCCCCTCTCCCAGCAACCCATCAAGCCTGGAGGAATTTCTTCCTTCTTCAAGTTAATTTCACCATTTCCTGTCTTTGCAGCAATATAAAGGGGCAACAAATAGAAAGTAATTTGGATTGACTCTTCATGCAGACAGCCTTTTTTCACACATGCTTGATCAAAGCATGGCATTGCCTGAGTTCTAAGGCCATGTTGCATGCAAATTGCAGTGGGCAGCCCAGGCCACCATGCTGCTGGTGAAGTGAGCACAGGGAGGTCAGGATCAGTAAAGTCACAGTATGAGTTCCTGTACATTGTGGACGCTGAGTTCTGCCAACGTCCACATGATCTAAGTGGAGCGGGAGCCCCACGCCAGGCCCCACTTGATCCACATGAATTGGGGGCTGCCCCAGCCCCAACCACCACCAGAGTCCTCAGCAAGTTGTGGTTCCCAAGCTGCAAGGGAAAAAAAAAGCTCTTTGTAGTAAAGGAAACCCAGTCCTGATAGGATTTTTTTCTAGGTTCGTTTTCTATCTCACAGAAATGAATTTCGGAGAGGACAAGCAGTGAAGGAGATTAATTTTATTAAAGAGGAATGAAGACAAAGAAACACATTTAACAGAGAACACGGGCTTCTCCAGATTGAGGAGAGAACCCTGGAAAGGAGGAAATGTGTGTGTGTGTGTGTGTGTGTGTGTGTGTATCCACGGTGATGGGAATGGGTGTGTCTGTGTGTGTACATATGTGCAAAGATGAATCTTCATTGGAGTACCCTAAGTTGTCCCTAGAAGTTCTTGCCCGAGTTTCCATGGCCCAGACTCTCTGTACAGGGAAGAGCTACAGAGGTTGTTAGGGCTCGTCAAGGAAGACTTTGGGCCTTTCCTTCAGCCATGGGAGTTGGGACTTTTTGTTGTTGCTGACTCATCCCCTGAGATCACATCTCTTTTTTTCCACTTCCTGAAACCCATTGCCAAGGCTGCTCCCTACCCAACTGCCAACTTCAGTCATATCTTAGTGCACACCCTACCCTGTTTCTGGAATTTTCTAAGTTGAAATTAGAAAATTTCAACTTGCCCTGTCCTGACACATACACACGCACACTCTCACCTAACTTTCTAAGATTAGAAGCAAGTTCCATTGGGTGTAATAAAATGTGTGTGTGTGCTACAGACCTGTGTGACCTTAGGTACATACACCCATAGGTAACATTATGGAGATAAATATAATTGTAGTTCTCCAAAACACTGTCTGAGTTACGGAAGTACACACCCTAGGTGTTGGTGGGGTGGACCTGGACTAGAGGGGTGGGGTAGAGGAGCAAATATGTGAAAAGATCAATGGGGTTTGTTAGAAGCAAATCAAAGACTCTGTATAGGAATGTTTTTCCTCATGGCCACCAGCTATCTCCTGTCTGGGACCCCCAGCTACAAAGACGGGGTGTGATCTCAGGCACAGGGAAGTTTGTGAGTGTCACAACTAAAGAGCACCTCAGCCAGGAGGATGATCTCTGGCGAATCTCCAGTGGGAGGCACCACAATCAGGGCTATGTGAAGCTCTGATTATAGCAATAGCTGCAGAAAGGAGGGCAGGGGAAATACCTGAAGCCCACTTCCGGGGCTAGTCTCTACATTGGCAGACCTGCAGGCCACTCTGGGAAGAGAGGAGAAGAGAAGGAAAGGTAAAGGAAGAGGCACAGGAGAACAAAACTTGAAGAACTTAGGAGGAAAGAGAGGAGGAAATTGCAAAAGAAAAGACAGATGTTGAGAAAAGATGGTGAAATAGGAGTGTGATTTCAAAGACACTAAGGAAACAGCAGACAAAGAAGAGATTTCCTTCAGCATCCGCGGCTAGCCATGCTAAAGCTGCTGCCTCTTCTTGGTACCAGTCTCTGTTCTGAGCACCCAGCCTAAGTGTCCCTGATTGTCAGGTGGTGAGAGAGATATTAACTGTGCTCCTATCACAATGAATCAGACATCAACACTGAGAGTCTAGACAGGGAAATGGATCTATAAGATCTCACCCTGAGAGTGGTGGTAGGTAGGGAGCTAATGCAGGCCTGTCTCAGGCTGTCGTATTGGTGGTGGGTCAGATTTATTGCAGGCTGCTTTGGTGGTGAATAAGATCTATAATAGGCCATGTTGATGGTGTGTAAGAGCTAACACAGACTGCGTTGGTGGTGGGTAAGATCTGTAATTGGCCACATTGGTGGCAGGTAAGGCAGATCACATTGGTGGTGGGTAAGATCTGTAATAGGCCACATTAGTGGTGGGTAAGAGCTAACACAGACTGCATTAGTGGTGGGTAAGAGCTGTAATAGACCACATCGGTGGCAGGTAAGAGCTAATGTGGATCACATTGGTGGTGGGTAAGATTTATTGCAGGCTAATTAATGTGGTCAGAGCTAATGCCAGCCACATTAGTGGTAGATAAAAGTTAACACAGGCTGCATGGTGTTTATACAGGGTGCTGTGTAAACTCTAATCCAGGTCATGATAGTAACTTGTAAATTCTAATTCCAACTGCATTAGTGTGTAAGAGCTATCACAGGCGCCACATGGGATGCACATAAACCCTTACGAGGCCACAGGACTCTGGAGCCATTCTCTCCTGTTAGCAGGAAGCTGAGGTGCCAGACGCGGTGCACTAAGAATAGGAAGATTTACCCTAAATTTGCTTGACCTCCCAAGGCTGGACTTCATGAGAAACAGAGCCCGAGACAGATGTACACCAGAAAGCTGACATGAGAGCACATTCTTGCATTCTGTCCCTGGTGGAGAGAGCAAAGCCCTGGTGGTGAATAAGATCTGTAATAGGCCACACTGGTGGTGGATAAGTGCTAACATAGACTACATTGGTGGTGGGTAAGATCTGTAATAGGTTACATTGGTGGCAGGTAAGGTAAATACATTGGTGGTGGGTACGATCTGTAATAGGTTACATTGGTGGCAGGTAAGGTAAATACATTGGTGGTGGGTACGATCTGTAATAGGCCACACCTGGTGAGAAATAGAAGCCTGTGATGAAGTCTTCACACAGCCACCACAAGTCTCGCGCACACAGTGGGCCTGCTTCTGGTGGGCCCACAATCATCGACCAGCACCCTGAGCAGCTGCAGGGGCAAGTGACGAAGCCCTGGGAGGAGGCAAGGGGCGGGACTGAACCCTAACGCGCAGAATCCACAAAGAAAGGATGTTTTTCTACTGCAATGCTTTGTGGTTAAGCACCTGATTTGCTTCCCAGCTCAGATGTATCATCTTCTATTTGTTGAACTTCTCTGTATCTTTATCCATAACATAAAAATGAGAGGACACAGATGATAGAGCCTTTTTCGTAAGATTGCTGAAAAAGTATATAAGAGAGTGCCTGTAAATCCATGCTACTAAATAAATGTTTCCTTCTCAGTTTTACACAAACATAATACTACAGAGGGAATCAATAAGGGGAAACAAAGCTTACAGGGGCTGCTGGGAAATCATACAGGAATTGCTCATGATAGCCCAGAAACATTAGGCTTGGGAAGTACACACTTTCTTTTGAAGAGTGTGCAAAAAGTGTGGAGTGTGAAACATTGGCTTCCTCTCTGCCTCGGCACCTCAATGCAATACCCTGTCAGGCAGAACATAGGGAAGGATGGGGGATGTTTGGCAGTTCTTCGACTCAACCTATTCAGATATTACCCAGGTGAGTTCTTCCATGATGCACAGCTACAAAAGACTGCAAATGTAGAGGACAGAATTGTGGCGCAGCAAATGGCAGGTGCTACAAAGTTCTCTCTTGTTGGAATAACATTCTGCCAAAAGCCCTGACACTTCTTTAAGAAAACAGGGAATAAAAACCTCTCCAAGCTGAGATCCATAATTTGTTGGAGGCTAGGAACTGAGGCAGATGATCAGGATACTCCCAACACATATTAGTACTGTTGTTGGTATTGGTGTTGGTATTCCTATTCCTATTTGTATTCATACTAGTATTTATCAATCAACTGATCTCAACCCAAGTCCTCAAGATTATCTCAGTTTGGGGGTGGCCAGAGGGAGGGGGAAAGTAGAATCAAAAGCAACATTTAGGGGCTGGAGTGGTAGCACAGCGTGTAGGGCGTTTGCCTCGAATGCGCCGACCCAGGTTTAATCCCCAGCATCCCATATGGTCCCCCGACCTCCACCGGGAGTAATTTCTGAGCGAAAAGCCAGGAGTAACCCCTGAGCATTGCTGGATATGACCCAAAAAGCAAAAAAAAAAAAATAGCAGCATTTATGTGCCAAGTTGAAGAGGGAGGGAAAGAAAAAAAATCATGTAATGAATGAACCACATACTCAGGTGTTAGCTCAGGTTTGAGCTCTTTCTACTTGAACTTAAAAAATAATGCTTGGTTTAATTATTTTACTTCTCAGACCACTCTCTTATTTATGGTGAACGATGCCAGTGTTTCATTTCCCATAGTGATAACTGTTATTTTTAACATATCTTTATTTAATTATTTTATTTCTGTTCTGTGTTTTTTGAGTGTTCAGGGCTTCCTTCTGGCAGAACAGGGATCACTCCTGGCAGGGCTCGAGGTCTACCTGTTATACATAGTAAACAGTTCTAGACAGGTTTTAACTGATACCAGTAAGCCCTACAAGAAGCCAGAGCAAACCACACATCATGTAGTCAGTCATTCTAAACATCCAGACTCCATAGTTCCTCGGAGCTCCATCCAAGAGAAAACCTGATCTTCCCCCTTTAAGTTTCATCAGTAAATGCTTGAGTTGAGAGTCTTCTACTGAGCTGATACCACCTACACGGTAAAGCCTGGCAAGCTACCCGTGTTTTAATTACCAGTTATGCCAAAAACTAGTAACAATTATGGACCTCAGTTCCATGACCTGAAGAATGGTTTTGGCTCCTCCTGTCCCTGGAGCAAGTAGATGCCCTTGGGTTACACTTGCTTGTGACAGGACTAATGGAGATGTTACTAGTTCCCACTCGAGCAAATCAATGAACAATGGGAAGAAAGTGATACAGTGATACAGTGATACAGAAATGCCAAATATTGTGAAGAGGACCACATTAAAAAAGATTGGAGTGTGGTTGCCAATTGCCTAGCACAGCCCTTTTATATCATGGCTACTTGATCGATATTAGCTATTGTATTGTATTTTTTTTTTTGTATTAGCCATGGGGTTTAAGTATGCGACTTACCAACAAAGTGCCTGGGAGCTCCAACGGGAGCTTTTCACCTTTCACAGTGCTCTGGCTGAGCACTGCGCCCTTTCTAACGAAGCAGGAGCCAAATGGAGAGGACGCAGATTCAAACATATGGGCTTGTAATAGTTCTCAGGGACACCGTGTTAAGATCTTTCACAAGAATCTAATAGTGGGGACCTGTTATTTTCATCATCCAGATGGGGAACTAAAGCCCAGAGATGTCACTTCGGTGAATAACAGCACTCCCTTTCAAACGTAGGTCTTTCATCAGATTCGGATCGACTCCCAGAGTGGATCTCAGGGTTAAAAGCCATCATTTTAAGGGTGTGCCTTCTGCATCACAGGCATTCGAGAAATGCTACCTTGATACATTTAGAACATCCCTGGCGAGGCACCAAAGGAAAGTTATTTTCTTGAGCTGGGTTTGAGAGCTGCCCGGGAGGACAGGAGAAACCAGCTGCTGCCTGGGAGGAGCTAAGTCAGTGAACATCCGGTCTTTAGCATTTGCAGCAGGACTAGAACTTTCGTTCCTTGGTGATTTGCCTGGAAGAAAGACAGCTAATGAGGATGAGCAAGGGTGGGTGTACAGCGTGCACATCTGCTCCTGCCAACCACGTTCCGCTTTAAATGCTCACGGCTGACAAAGAGCAATGTGGGAAAGAATCACCCGCATTCAATCCAGAATAGGCACCGACTTAAAAATACTGCCTAATGTTGGGAAGCTAGAGAGGCCCAGAGAAGGCTGCAGTGGGTGACTGGAATCCCCCCAAAGAGCAAAAAGAAAATCATATTCTCACTGTGATTAGGAAGCAAAGTTGAAAGTGGTACCACTAACTACTACCTGCATTTGTCAAAAGCACCAATGGAAGGAAAGAACTGCCCTGATTTTAAACAGAACGTAGGGCTTGGGCTGCTTATCCTGGATAACCAGTCACATGTGTACAAAAATCATCATCAGAGAGAATGCCTCAAGGTTTCCCCCCATGGGTAACGATGTCTAATTTCCTGGAAAATGAACCTCTGAAAGGACACCTGGATCCTTGGAGAGCATCAGCTAAGGAACACGGCATTGAGGACCAGAGAAATGGTTCAACAGAGGAGGCATGTGTATCTGGGAGCAGGGAGAGATGTTCAGGGCTCCAAGCTGGAGAGGCAGAAAAGCACCTCCACAGCATATTCATGGGATGGCTGCATTCATCGTGAAGGGCAGGAGCTGATAAATGTTGATTGTCCTGGGTTGTGTGTGCATTATGCAAACGAGCCCAGTGGGGACCCGCTGCATTTCAGGGTCACCGTCATCTTCTCATGCCTCACATTCTGAAAGGGGTTATGCAGAAGGGCTGATTTAGTCCTTAAAATACCTGAGTGGGAGTAAACGGTTCTGAACACCATTATCTCAGATCTGACTCACTGCGGGCAACATTAATTTCCTATTTACAGAAACCACTTTCCAAAACATGATAGATCCTATTTATTCAATTTACCACCTACCTATCTGTCAGATGTTACTGATGTCCACGGGCTTTGTCTTCCTAACGCATTTGGAAAAACTATTCTCTTTCAAGTGTGGTTTTAAAACGCCTGCATTCAATAGTCTTGATCATATTAATTTAATAGACAAGACATCAATTTTAAAAGACTTGAATGTGTTGGAGCAGGAGAAAAATAATACTGTATTAAGGTGGTCTATCCAACAGATGATAATCTTATCACACCATCCAAAATCCTCTTAGCCCAGGCTAGGACAAGATGCCATCACTTTTGCTCACAAATATGTACTCAAAGCTTACAGAGTTCAATGGGGTCTTTGACCCAGTCAGCTTGCAGGAGACGACACTAAGAGACAAAATGGTTTAGATGTTGCATACAGTACCATACAGTAACACTTACACTTACAGACCATACAGTAGAGGAAATATCCGAAAGCCACGCTCCTCTATTTTCTCCTTCTCCTTCTCCTTCTCCTTCTCCTCCTCCTCCTCCTCCTCCTCCTCCTCCTCCTCCTCCTCCTCCTCCTCCTCCTCCCTCCTCCTCCTCCTCCCCTCCTCCTCCTCCTCCTCCTCCCTCCTCCTCCTCCTCCTCCTCTCTCTTTTTTTTTGGCTTTTTGGGTCACACCTGGTGGTGCTCAGGGGTTACTCCTGGCTCTGCACTCAGGAATTACTCCTAGCAGTGCTCAAGGGACCATATGGGATGCCAGGGATCGAACCCGGGCCGCACAGGCCAGCCGCGTGCAAGGCAAATGCCCTACCCACTGGGCTATCGCTCCGCCCCTATTTTCTCCTTTTTAATTGAAGACTATAACATTTTTTAATTTTTTTTTTCTTTTTGGGTCACACCTGGCGGTGCTCAGGGGTTACTCCTGGCTCTGCACTTAGGAATTACTCCTGGCAGTGCTCAGGGGACCATATGGGATGCCAGGGACTGAACCCGGGTCGGCCGCGTGCAAGGCAAACACCCTACCAGCTGTGCTATCGCCCGGCCCCATGAAGACTATAACATTTTGGTTTTAATCAATATTTATTTAAAAACTCAACAAAATTACAGTGCCACAATTATGCTGTGAGGCTGAATGAGGCTTTTTTTTTTTTAAACAAGTCCAGGATGTTTTTCTGTCTATTATTTGTATAATAGACAGAAAGAGGAAAGGAAAAATTAATCAGGTCTTTTTCATTCATTCTTAAATAACTTCAAATTCAGCATTAAATCACCAGCAGTCTAGACAAGGTAACAATTCTGCCAAGTCAGTGGCCTTCTGCTCCCAAACACTAAGCTCCCACATTATCATGTTTCCTCCCCAAACAAAGGCCACTGAAATGAAACAATAAGGGTCTTCTTAAATGACATGCTGTGACTAATTTACGTACAGTAAGATAGCTGTGTGGCGGCCCAGACACCTTTATCCAACACCATTCCTTCTTCCCTTCTGATTAATCTCCAGTAAGACAGTGCAACCCATCCGTGGGAACCTTTGGGAAGCAGGACATTGCAAGAAGCGTCTCCGGCCTCTCAGGAAAGAGAAGCTAAACACCAGCAGCAGTGGACTCTTTCCTCTCCGGTCTGCTCCTCCGCAATTGTTCCAGGTTTCTCCTCCTGCCTGTTACAGAAATGTATTGGTTGGGAACCCAGCTTCCAAATAACCCTGCTTCTAGCAACCAGCCTGTTTCAGTTGGAACTTCATTCCTCTTCTGCTGTCTAGACAATGTCATTTGCTTGGGGCTGACCTGACCCTGTGCTGAAGAAGGGAGCTTGGCACACTGTATGCCTGAGCAGTGAACAGAAACTGGACTAGGCTGTTCCAGTTGTCTCTATTCAATTCCAGGGTTACTATTGGGGTTCATGTCAGAAAGACAATGAAACCTACTCCCCTAGATTTCAGTCTTGAAGATGTGATCCTGAAGCCTCTTTAACCAGGTCATCACCATGAGAGGGAAAAGCCTGTTTAGGAAGAAACCAGCTACTCACTCAAACTCTTGGATCATCCTTGGACTTTGCACACAATGTGTAAATCAATATGTTCTCTTTTGTTTAAAACCTATTTGAAATGGGTTTCTTGCTGGCAGCTGAGAATTCCAAGATATGTTGTCATGCCACTGATTTGAAAACTTTATGCTCAAAAGAAACCTATCCATGGTTTTCCACCTCATTTATTTGATTTAATTCTCACTATGAGTGGCCAACTAGCAGGAAATAGTTACATTCACACCATGGAAAGATCTAGGGAAACTGAATTTGCATCATAGCTGATATTAGCCCCCGAACAGGATTTAAACTCACCAGTTTATCTCCCAGTCCTGTACCTTTCCATCTACATCTCTGAACCCTGCTCAGCAACTCCATTTACAATGAAAGTCAACTGGCAATTCAAAGTGCTCTGTGATTAAATGTCAAAATAAACCCAGTGGACTGGGAATGCTACAGATGAAAGCAAAACAAGGATGAGAGAGCTGAAGAGCGAGCACAGCTTTCATGAGGCTGGGCAGCAAATTCCAAAAGCCACAACACAAGAAGCAAAATTTATTAGCCTTTCATATACATCAGAGAGGTCTTTGAGGCTCTATCCCCCGTCTGGGCAAAATAGATATTGGACTAGGAGCAGGTCAATCACTCAAATACTTTTTCATGGCAATTAAAAGCCTGGAAAAGCAAGTAACTGGCTCTAAAAAGCTGTGAGGCCACGCACAAACTAAATAACCAATGGCTTTAATAAAGTAACAGAGATTGCCTGTGAAATCCCTGTTTACTTCTCATTAGTTGAACTTGTATCAAAATTTTACTACCCCCCACTCCAGGAAATTTCTAGAGAGCAGGATCATACTATACTTGTTTTTTCATGCCTCGGGGCTTGGCACAATGCCTAGTCCAAGTTAGTTACTATACAAATATGTGTTAAACTACAAGGAAATAAATATTATACATGTCCATCAATGGAACCCTCAGTCTTGTGAATGAAAAGCGGCAGTGAGAATACCAAGGGCTTCCTCTCGCCCTTCTATTGTTATCAAATAAAGACGAAATCAGTAGCCAAATACTCCATTTCCTTTTCTAACCTCCTGAATTCATTAAGAAATTGAAGTATATTCCAAACCTGCCAGAGAACTACACTTAGAGCAGTTACAAAATACCATTTCACTTGCATCCCTCTGAAATAGTAGTAAATAAATGCCGCAGCAAGGGCAGGCCATAGTCACCTACGAACACTGAGCCAAACCTTTTCTCAGCTCTTCCAGTGACTGAGGAATCACTTGCAGCACCTTTGACCAGAGAATGTGGAGCAACCCAGGAAAGGAACACAGCAAGGATTGACCTCTTAAGAAAACAAACTACAGAAGCATTTTCCTAAGAGCTCACATTTATAACGTGTTTCAAGCATGCCAGTACTTTCCCCATCATCTTCCCTGATTTCTCCATAAAAGTCTTGTGAATGAATAAGCAGCACTTAGCCCTGGTACTAGTATATCAGTTATGGGCAAAAGGGCAAAGCCCTAGCAAGCAGCAAGCCTCCCTTTGCAACCTCAACTGGGTTCCCGCAGCTCCAGGCTGATCCAGGCTCATGGGACCTGTCAGTTAAACGTGTTTGAGCTGGTCTTGTCAGTGCGTGGAATCTACTGCAAGTGTGAGGAACTCAGAGGCTAGGTAAGACAGAGAAGGGAAGAATGTGCTAATAATTGTTGGAAATGATAATACCAGTCTAGAACTGAGCATTGAATATAGGCAAAGAGATATACCTGATAACCAATAAATGTATGCATTACAAGCCACAATGTGTAAGAGAAGGAAGAGAGAGATAGAGAGAGAGCAGAGAGAGAAGAAGCAAAATGCCTACCATAGACGCAGGCTGGGGGGGGGGAGGAAAGTGGGGACATTGGTGGTGGGAAATAGGAACTGGTGGAGGGATGGGGGCTGGAACACGGTATGACCGAAACCCCAAAGTGAATATCTTGTAATTGTATATCTCATGGTGGTATAATTAAAAAATATTTTTTTAAAAAGTGTCTGAGCATGCTCTGAGCGCAGGTCCATGCCACGACATCGGAAAGGGTCTCTTCAGCCACCGGAGCCCAGGGAGGGACCTTTGGGGCTTTGTGATGGCCAGGCTTGCCCAGTGTTCCTTGGTTTTCACTTTGCCCCATCCCTGCCCTGTGCCCCACGCCGTGCCTCTGTCCTGCACACTCTGACGGGGCCTTCCCCGCCCTCTGCAAGGACATGGGGCAGGGCCCTGGACTCCAGGGATATTCCAGGCTTGTGAAATCCGCTGGTCAGGGGCTAATAAGGGTCAGACCTGTATGGCTGCTGGAGAGGAGTTTTCCTTCCCCACCAGGTGGGAAGGCAAGATGTGGGTTTCTGCTCAGGATGTAAACAACCAGCACCTAGCTATGTACCTCTAAGAAGGGAGAGCAACTTCCTTAAATATGGCTTTAAATTAATCTTTCAAGCTGCTGGTTCAAAAAGGAAGATAAAAGCTCGGAGAAATGGTAGCTCTTACAAGGCCGGGTTAAGAGTTCAACTGCTCAGATTCTCTCCCACTCTGCCACTACTCCCTTTGCCACCGTGACCTTGACCATGCGCCTATCCATAAAGGAGGCTGTCAAGTGTGTTAGTATATGTAAATTGTTGAAATGGGAATGGTTTCTAGAATTATATGCATTCTAGAAGTAGAAAGTTTTATCCTTAATATTTTACTGTACAGTTATTATAACTGTTCATTAAATAACACTTTGATCTTGTTTTCATGGTTATGAACTTTGCCCCTTTCTTCTCCTAATTACTGAGAAATCTTTCCTTTACCTGAATATTTCCCCATTCTTCCTAACATACTAATCATGCAGCATTTTATCAAAGGAGTGTCTTAAACTGGACCTGTTTGTTAATAAAACCTTGTGATTTTAATGTGCTGACTCTTGTTAACTGGCGTACTGGTCACTCAGCATTTGACTAGTGAGAAGTTACCCAGTATTCCTTCCTTTATACAAAATTTTTGATGAACAAAAAAAGATTTTCATATTAAGTCTGTACAAGTTCCTTTCCTTCCTCATACATACATTATATGCATGTATGTGTGTGTATATATATATATACATACATATATATGTATGTGTATATATATATTTATATATATATTCCCCTTTGCCTTATGTGTTTGGTGCGTCTCTCATCAAGAGGTGGGAATTATTTCTCTAGCCCCCCTTTGAATTTGAATTCTACCTTGTGAACTCCTCTGACAATTGATTACAAAAGTCTCGCTGGGAAAATGTTGAGCCTTTTATATTTATAGCAGCATTATTCACAATAGCCAGAATCTGGAAACAACCAGAGTGCTCGAAAATTGATGACTG